>OMKL01044046.1:0-12530 GCA_900302295.1 Parasudis fraserbrunneri
ATTACCACCTCGGTTAGTCTTCCATCTACCTGTGTCCTCCTCTCTCCCAGGAGCTACAAGGTGCGTTTCAACAGCGTGTCCTCCCATTCTGACACCCGCAAGTCCTCCAGCGATGAGCCTGACGCCAGGATCAACTTTGAGAGCACCGGACCTCTCGCCAACGTCAGGTAAACCAAAAATCTTTTTTTTTCCCGCGTAGATTGTTTGTGTAGTTTCATGTCATTGCACGCATGTTATTGAATGCTGTTCTGCTACATAATTAATTGCCATTGAGGGGACAGTAAAGACCCAGTGAACTGAACTGAATGATTGGACCAGTGTAAGCAAAGCAGTGGTATATACACTTCTATGTGTAAAGAAAGTAACACTTAAAATGGTAAATGGACTGCATTTATATATATATATATATATATATATATACATACATATTACAACTTATAATACCCATTCACTCACACATTCACACACCGACGGTGGAGGCAACCATGCAAGGTGCCAACCTGCTCATCGGGAGCAGTTAGGGGTTAAGTGTCTTGCTCAAGGACGCTGCCAGGAGGAGTCGGGGATCGAACCGGGAACCTTCAGATTACCAGACAATGGCTCTACCTCCTGAGCCATTGTTGCCCCTAACTTACCTTTACACATACATCTATAAAGTATTATAATTAATCATTATTATAGATATAAATGTTCACACATATCATGATATCCTTTGAAATATAGGGCTGAATTTCACTCACAATTTAACCCATTAATCTGCTGTGAACTTGGCTGTTAATCTTGGGTTAACAAGCGTTTCACACCAGTCGTTGCCAAAGGGAGTTATCCCCAATTGACCTATCTCAAACTCTGCCCTCTTTCCTTGATTCTCCAATCACAACTGTTGCTTGAGGAGAGCAACAGTTGTGATTGGAGGATCAAGAAAAGAGGGTGGGGTTTGACATAGGGCCATTTTAACCCAGGATTAGCTGACTCTGATCCAGAGCAAAGTTAGCCCTGATTTTTCTGGGTTATTTCCAGAAAATGGAGAAGGCTAAACCCAGGATTACTGGTACCAGTGTGAAACAAGATTAGATTTCAGAATCACACTTATACCATTGGTGTGTGTGTATGTGAAAAGGGGTTAAGCTAGCCTAAGGTTAAGTGTTAACCCACGGTTAAAGATAAGCTGAAGTTAAATGGGCAGGTCACCCAAAACACACAAAAAACCTTCCTATTTTTCCCCTTACCCGGAGCGCTATCTATTCATCCAGATAGCTGCGGTGTGATTTGCAGAGGTTTGGAGATATCACCTGTAGAGATGTCTGCCGTCAGCCCAATACAATGGAGCTCAATGGGCCACCTTTTGTGATGCTCAGAGAGACAAAAAAATGACATTTGAGCAACGTCTTTTATGGTGGGTGTACTTCGGTAGAAAATAGTTCCCAATGAAACTGTTCACAACGAGATTTATGGATTATTGAGAGTAACCGTGCCATGACTTCTGTAAATGTAATGTAATTAAAATTTTCTAATTTGCTTCCTGAGGAGATATAACAAATTATAAGACTTTAATTATAGTTTTCTAATGGACCATGCACATAACAGGAGTGTAACACACTCTTAAGTCATAACTGTGTGCTTTTAATGTTCCTGTAATGACCTGTCACCCTGCGAGTGGCTATAATATTATTGCCGTTGGCATGGCAACAGCCATGTGACGGTAAAGGTTAACAAGTGCCAAATACACAGCGCAGTCTGAATTGCAGCGGGAGGAATGTAAAGCATTGTATTTTCTACTGCACAGACCCATTGATTTAAAACACACAAGGTAGGACACATTTCCCATGTGGCTCAGCAAACAGCATGCCGGCTGATGACTCATCTCACCTCGAACCTAACTCACCGTTTAGTCTGGTCCTATGGAATACAACGGGGAGAGCATGCCACTAATGCTAACAGGGATAAGGGTTTGTTTCCTCCACAGGGATCGTCACTCATGCTTATTGTAAAACACTTTGGTTAAAAGCATCCGCCAAATGGCATAATGTTATGCAATGCTGTAACACGGTGATCTGTTCCCGGCCGTGCCTGATCTTCAACCCCAAACAATTGTATTGGGTTTCACCTGCACGTAATTCTACATATCCTCACTCTAAATTTCTATCAAACAAATCAATCAAGTGAATCCTTTGCCGTAAATGGTGATAAAACCCGCCTGTTTGGTTTGAGGTCAGGTACTGCAGTGGACTCTTTTGGGGAGAGGGGAGCATGAGGATCCTCCCGGCTCCCACTCACAGCTGAAGCTGAGGAGGACTGACTGGTTTACAGTATAACGATGGAAGGACGTGTTGTCTTCATGTGGAGAGTGTTTACTAACACTAGGACCGTCTAGTTTGAGATAGGTCATAAAGATGGAGAAGGGCATTTACCTTTTTGTACTGTTTTTGAGAGAGATGAAAGAGCGAGTTTGTGTGTGTGTGTGTGTGCTCTTGTATTTCTATCAGTTTGAGGACCGAATGTCCCCGCGAAGATAGCAAAATTTCAAGTGAGGAAATTTTGGCCAACCGCCACTTTAAAATAGGCCATTTTAGGGTTAGGGATTAGGTTTAGGACTAGAATTGGGGTCAGGGTAGGTTAGGCATGTGGTGGTTAGGGTTAAGGTAAAGGGAATGGAAGCAGTCAGAGGAATACATAGTCCTCACAAGTGTAGTAATACATAAGTGCACGTGTGTTAGCACTGGCACATTCCTGCAAGCAATCTCTCTCTCTCTGTAGGTTCTCTGTGTTTGGCCTTGGCTCCAGGGCCTACCCACACTTCTGCGCCTTTGCCCATGCTGTGGACACGCTGTTCGAAGAGCTCGGGGGGGAGCGCATCCTACGCATGGGAGAGGGAGATGAACTATGTGGCCAGGAGGAGTCCTTCAGAACCTGGGCCAAGAAGGTTTTTAAGGTGGGCTCCATGGACACGGTGCCTTTGGTTCAGTTTATTGATTAGAGTGGTGAGACTGTAAACGATGCACTGTGTTTCTGGATATGCTTAATAATGATAGGATTGTCAAGTTATATGCAGTAATATGCTGTATGTTTCAAAGCATTTGCACTTCATGTCAGTCTGTTAGTAATAGAGACGGTTTCAACGTGACAACAAAAACAAACATTCTAGAACAGACTACATGAATTCCTGTCAGCTATTGATATTAGCAAACACTGCAACAGGAAATAAATTTGGGTCCAAGCTGTTTCCTGGCAACGCAATTCCACTGAAATCATCTATACACGGCATACGGGTTGCACATCCACAGGAGCTGGGGTGGTATATTGATATTCTCCTGTCTAACCAAGAAATGAGGTTAGAAAATACTGTCCCTTTTGAAGGTCCTGAGAGCCATGGTAGCTTTTCAGTTGCCATAGTCTTGACCTGTGGGGAGCAAACCAATAGAGTGCAGGCAATCATCTCCCACACGTTCACGATCCCTCTGTAAAATCCCAGCCTCTCTGTGCAAAGAAGGGCTTTGAATAACGGTGCTGAACTTTTCACCGCTGCGTTTGCATGTCAAGGCTGCGTGCGACGTGTTCTGTGTCGGGGACGACGTGAACATTGAGAAGGCCAACGACTCCTTGATCAGCAACGACCGCAGCTGGAAGAAGAGCAAGTTCCGTTTGACCTACACGGCCGAGGCCCCGGCCCTCACACAAGGTATTGATTTAGTTCCATAGAAACTGCACTGCACTGCAGTCAATACAAGGCCTTGATGCATTGTTGTTGTTTGTTTGTCCAGCATATAGACCAAAACTCAACGGAATGAGATCAAAATGTGACAAAGACAAGAATTTGATTTCATTTAAAGTATTGTTAATGTTGTGTAAATGATTGACACTGTTCTGATTTCATACAAGTACAACACGAAGCGAAGACTTTTAACTTTGAAATGATTTACACTTGTGATTTCATCTTCCAAATAGCACTATACAGCATTCACAAGAAGAAGGTGTATGGAGCAAAGATGCTAGAATCTCAAAACCTACAAAGTTCCAAATCAAAGTAAGTTTATTTTCCATTTTCTGTTTCACAGTGCAAAAACATGCACCAGTCCAGTTTTGAATGCAGTAACGATGGTTAGATGCTGTCTTCATTTATGCAGTGTGAAATGGCATTTCGTTTATCCACTGTAACAAACTCAGTCCAGATCCTCGACGCTGTCGATTCCAGTGTGGTTCTGAAACCGATCGAGAACAGTCCAGAATATGGTGCATCATTCTTCCCCAAACCTCTCATCTCTTCCACAGTCGCTCCACCGTATTTGTACGGCTCCACACAAACAGCCACGACAGCCTGAAATACCAGCCCGGTGACCATCTGGGCGTTTTCCCCGGCAACCACGAGGACCTGGTGACAGCTCTCATAGACAAACTGGAGGACGCGCCACCTGTCAATCAAATCATCAGGGTGGAGTTTCTAGAGGAAAGGAACACCGCCTTGGGTAGGGTGACTTTCTTAACAACGTCTTTAAGCCTGGCATTCAGAGCACGTTTTGGCTTCCACAGTTGGAAACAGGATTTTCGGGCGGGACTTAAAAGTAGGGAGGGACTTGAATGTTAACGGCAAAGTGGAGAGTGTCAACGACATGAGCCCTCACGCCGTTGTAGAGGACCCGTGTGAATAAAGTTTTACACCACGGGAGGCGGGAAGTGGGATTTTTAAATCAAAGATCATGTTTTATTGGATGGAGTAAAGAGGGAAGGGTCAGCGAACTTTGGTATACAGTAACAGAATGAGAAAACACCCTTTTCTGCATGCATTCATACGTAGCTGTGTAATATATCCAGGGGTATGAAGTAACAAGATGAGAAAAGTTATTTTTCCCTTTTATGGAGTCTTTAAAAGTCACCATTTATATTTAGAATAGTACGTTCAGACACACCGCAAAGAGAAATATTGTCCCGCTTTACTCGCATCAGTTTGACAGTTGATAACTAGCAAACCTGGCATGTGACATGCTACTGCGTTGGGTGTACATTGTTGACATTTACAAAAATAGGACTTTCTAAATGTAACCTATTCAATATCTGTAGGCGACAGAGCATTCATAACAGTGTGTTTCATATTTATTGTGAAGATCTGCCCATCCTTGCTCCATCTCTGTGTCTGTTCACATCTTTCCATTGACAATGTATGCATTCGTACCGCCTCTTAAGTTTCGCTGCGCGTTGTATTTGAACATACCTGAAGACTTTGGTCAATGAAGTATCTTACTCCTAAAACCAGATGTGGACAATGAGTCAATAACTTGGTCTCAAATTTGATGACTTATGGGGAAATTACTTGAGACATTGGCACTTGACTTGAGACTTGTACCTCATTACTTGTGACTGACCTTGGGACTCGAGCAAGGTTGACTTGGTCACACCTCTGCCTAGAACCAAGTAGCGCTTTTACGATCTTATACTGTATACTCTAAACTAAAACAGTGCCACCTGATTTCCGTACTGTAACCCTCGTTCTCATGGCAGGAGTGATCAGTCACTGGACAGACGAGACCCGTATCCCCCCCTGCACCATCTACCAGGCCTTTCAGTACTTCCTGGACATCACCACCCCGCCCAGCCCTGTGCTGCTGCAGCAGTTTGCTGCCCTGGCCACCAACGAGAAGCAGAAGAAGAAACTGGAGGTCCTCAGCAAGGTAATTCACTCACAGGGGTGGAAAGTAACCACATCATTAGTACTAAAGTACAGTTTTGACATGGTTGTACTTTACTTACCAGCATAACTGGACCACCAACGACTTTAACATAACCTTTATGGCAGTGTGTAGACCAGAGACGTGGGTCTTGGGAAGATTAAAATGTCTCCAAATTATTCTCTGGAAGCATATGAAGCCAAAGCCCTTTCAAGGCCCTTTCAAATGTTGAATAAGCAACTGTAGGTTTGTAGTTTAGCAGTCTGAAAGTAGGATACATTTTGTCCTATTAGCCTCAAGGTTTGAATGCTTAAAAGTATCAAAATACAATGGCATATAGAAAGTGCACTTTTACTTTTGATACTTTAGCACATGCAATATAAATACTTTTATACTTTTACTTGAGTGGAGTATTAAATTGATTACTTTTACTAGTGTAGATGCTATTCTAGCAGGGTATACTTTTACGTGAAGGAAATGGATGTGTATACTTAATCCACCACCATTCAGCTAGCATTGGCGTTAGCAGTAACCTTTAGCTTTACCACCCTTCCCTCGGTCAGAGAATACTGCTGTTGCATAGAGCACTTAGCACAGTTTGGGAAAAGATGTCGGGGGAAGTGAAATTCAAGAATATGCTTTCAGGGATTTAAAAAAATAAATAAAAATGTACCACTTGAGAGCAAAACTGCCTGAGGATTTTTCTCATCGCCTTTTTCTATATACTCCAACATTCTTCTCAATCAATGAGCATGACTTCAAACTCTACAACAAGGCGTGCCAGATGTTTAAGACAACAAAGGGAAGCGACCCGTTCGCCACAGACATGGAAACTGTGTCTTCTTTTTCTGATGCAAAGCCCATTTGATGCACTTTATTCGCTCTGAAAATATGTACAGGAGTAGAGTAGGAGTGAGTTGGCGCCGAATGAAAGCACTGATCATTTTAACCTGCAGACGTTCCCCTCGCAGCGCCTCCCACAGTTCACCCTTCATTTTTTGTCAATGTGTGGCAAAGGCTGGCCGAGGCCAGGTGGTGACTCACGCATTCAGACTTCAAGTCATTGTCAGAAAGAAAAGAGAGAGAGAGAGAGAGAGAGAGAGGGAAAAAGAAAAAGGGAAGGAAGGCATTTATAATAACAAATGAGCGTACAGCAGAATTGTTGCTGGCGGATAACGCTGCACGAGACGGCGGGTATCATTGTTTTTCAATGAGATAACGACAAAATCTGTCATCGCCAACGGTGATGATGGCGACGGCAGAATGCGCTGCGATAGAGGCAGAAATATCTCGACTTTTGCCTCCCACCGCCACGTATTTTCAAACCGGATGTTGAGCCTCTCAAGATTAGGCTCTTCTTTTGCTTTGTACAGCAAAGTAAAAGCTTTTTCTGAGACGCTATTCGCAGGAAATTGTTTTATTATCATCACCAACGACTTCCCACTTTTTTTTCAAACTGAGGAATAACGCAGTGATTTGGGTTAAGACGTTGATATTGCAGTGTTCAGTAGCAGATGACTGATTGAAGCTCAATGAAGTGATGAAATGTTCTGCTTCCTGAGACTTGTATTTATATACACCGGTATATTTCATCATACATATTACACTTAATAATACACTTGTTTTAAAAGAGATTTTTAACAGACTGTTGAAATGTGTGTAAGTTGATGGGGACTAAGAAGGTGAAATTTGATTATTTCCAACGGGCCTGGTTCTGGCTCTAAACAGCTTTGACCAATGGCTGTGAAATGTTGGCTGGGCAACTTAGCAGAGAAGATATCAATAAGACAAAGTATTTTCTCCAATTGGCCAATGTGCATCAGATTGTGAATGTAGAAATACGTCACCCACACTGTCACTGATCAGTGTTAAGATCATATTTAATGGAGTCTACTAATCATCCCTAACATTGGCACCATCAATAATGATTTGTGATTATAGAAATGGCTAGCTAATAGGCTGGCATCCAACTCCATTTGCTTGCTTGATTTCCATGTCCATCTTGGCAGCGCATTTCATAAATGTCTTCTAATTGATCACGTGAAACGGACTGGCCGAGGGAATGCGCTGATCCGGCAAGTTGTCGGAGAACAGGTTGTGCGTGGAGTTATGGTAGATTTTACAGAATCAGTTAATTATGAGTGTAAAAGCAAATGTAATGGCTCATTTGAAATCCAAATCCAGATAGTGTAATAACTACAGCTTGTGAAGCATTGAAGATTAAGTCGGGGACCATACCCCCCCCCGAACACACACACACACACACGCGTGCACACACACACACAAACACAGAGGGGGGTTATGACTTGAACAAAACAGATTTCTGCAGGAACAGTTGCAGCACTCTAAATAAATCCCTTTCAAATGTCAGTGATGACACAGAAAACGGTTGGGCAATAAGTGGTGAACGCCTCTCTTGCTGCTTACAACCCCCTTCTGATCTTTAGTTTAGAATGTTTGCAGGGAAGTGGAAACCATCTTCTCAGTGTAATCTGTTTTCCTCAGCTATCAAGTGTCAACTGTGTCTGTGTATGTGTGTGTAGGGGGGGTGGGGGGTCTTTCAATTTCCATTAGTTGAATTAGGAAAACCCACCCCATCACTCTATGAGCCTCACACTCAATCCAACGAACCCCATGCTCACTAACACACTTTAACCCGTCTTCCCCCACTTGTCCCTCCCAGGGCTTGCAGGAGTACGAGGAGTGGAAGTGGTACAACAACCCAACGCTGGTGGAGGTGCTGGAGGAGTTCCCCTCCATCCAGATGCCCTCCACCCTGCTCCTCACCCAGCTGCCTCTGCTGCAGCCCCGCTATTACTCCATCAGCTCCTCTCCTGACCTGTACCCTGGGGAGATCCACCTCACCGTGGCTGTCGTCTCGTACCGCGCCAGAGGTAAGCACTGCCCTTATGCTGAATTTAGACCAAGAGTGGATTGTATGGCAGCCACTGTCTGCTGGTTTTGATTGATGGAGAGGAAATGAAGATGGACAGAGGCATTTCTCTGTGAATGGTAATCTGGAAAAACTGACTACACTTACACCACTATGGCTGTTTTCTGCCCCCTCCCACTCAATTATAGGCATTGAATGGAAATTCAGCTGTGCCACTGTGAGTCTTTCATCATGTAAATTCAGTGCTTTGGAGTTGCACTTAATTCTGTGTGCCTGGCAGATCTGTTGGGTTCAAATGCCATTTTTATAGAAGTTTCACCAGCAAGCCAAATTAACTCAAGCACACCCAGAGATAAATATATATTTTTTATTATTATTGTTAATATTATTTTAAATCCTGTGGGTACAAAGTAAAGTTGGCAAATAGGACACAGATCAGTGGGTCATTTGAGATTGAGAAGTGCCTGCTAAGAAGTGAAAAGTCAAATGAGTCAGCTTTTTGTGGGTAACCTTCTGGTGGTTCAAAGAAAAGAGTCTCAACTGAAAGTTATCTTGGAAAACCAGTCTGCTCAATAGGGCAGCCCCACTGCCTCTGTAATTGCATTAATTCTAAATTTAGAAAATGTCTCAGCCGAATTCTTCTCAACAACTTTAAAATGTCAGGGAATAATTGTAGATATACAGAGCAAACTGTGTGTAAAGTGTGTCTGGTGTACAGGTTCACACGTGTTTAAGTAGTGTGTAAGGAGCATACAGTATGCCTCTTTCTGTGTAAATCCCTAGGAGAATGCTCATGCTTCCACTCCATTCAAATCAGCTTCCACGCTGTTAGATTGTCAAGTAGCCAACAAACCCTAGAAGCTGCACCTCACCAAAACTATAATTTTTCGTAATTTTCCCTGCCACATGTAATGTGTATTTACGGCCTTACGACGTGTGCGTGCTTGTGTGCGTTACGATGATTGTGTAAGCGACAGTTGAATTATAGTGATTTCCCCTCAATGGAGAGAAATGCCCTTAGCCTTGGAAACTGCATTATGGGTACTCTGTTGGTTTGTGCATGTGAAGAGAGATCGGAGTGGGATAGATAAGATAAAGTGGTTGTTTGGTAATCGTTTTTTCAGATGGAGAGGGCCCCATCCACCACGGAGTGTGCTCGTCATGGCTCAACAGGATAGAGATGGGCGAGATGGTGCCGTGCTTTGTCCGAAGGTAAACTCCCACAGCTCTCCTGCTTTTCAAAGACTGAATGTCATTGTTTTTCTGACTGTTATACTTGTTGAGTGAATACAGGTAAAAAAAAGTGTTTCATGTGTGGGGGGTGGCTTGGGCAGAAAGAGGGAAAAGTGAGTTATCCTATGGAGGTTTTATGTGAAAGCTCTTAAGTTTTCATCACAATGTGAATTTTGTTTTTTATTAGTGCACCATCATTTCAACTGCCCAAGGAACAAAAAGCCCCCTGTATTCTGGTCGGTCCAGGAACAGGCATCGCCCCCTTCAGAAGCTTTTGGCAACAGAGAATATTTGACTTGGAACACAAGGGTTAGTCTGCATGTCTGTAAAAGATTTATCGATTAAAAACTTTTAAAATAGAGTCAGCATGCTATATATATATTCTCTGATGGTACATTTCTTGATTGTGATCACACACACAGTGGTGATGAATACATTTACCATGGGAGCATAATTGTAGTGTTGCTGATGCTATTTTCAATGGTGATCTCCTACTATTGGTGTTGATTTTTTTTGTCTTGTACCTTCCTTGTATTGCCTTTGTTTGTTTGTTGTTTATAGATCGATTACCACCACATGGTATACTTTTGCAGCTATGGAGAGATGTTGATGTGTATACTCCTTAAGTTTGATCAAATCCCAGCCGCAGTCTTCAGTTAGTTACACAAAACATAGTAGCCTTTCAGTAAAATGAAGTAAATCTATGTACCTGTTTTAATAGGGATTGAGTCGGGCCCCATGGTCCTGGTGTTTGGCTGCCGGCAGTCTCAGATGGACCACATTTACAAGGAGGAGACTGTCCAGGCCAAGAACAAGCAGGTGTTCAAGGAGCTCTACACAGCCTACTCCAGAGAGCCAGGAAAACCAAAGGTAACATCTAGTCTCTAGACAGCCTACTCCAGAGAGCCAGGAAAACCAAAGGTAATGGCTAGTCTCTAGACAGCCTATTCTAGAGAGACAGAAATAATAAAGGTATTGTGAGGAAGTAGTTATTCTCCTCTCTCCAGCAGTATATGAAACTCTATGTGTACAGATGACGTCCACGAGTTACATGTAATATATCTGTAAAGTGTGTATGTATATGTATACACTTGAAATATAGGCCTACATAAAATGAGCATTCCCTGACAACCATGTATTGTTGGCTTATTGTTGTTTCCTCTGCCACCTGTAGCTTGCAAACAGCTAATGAGAAAAATATCAGTCTACTTATTTTCAAAACCCCATACATATTCTAGCTGTTGGGCTGTTTCTGATCATGTCCATTTCGAGCTCTGCTTTGTGGCCGCATAAAGGACACATCCAGGTTATCCAGACAATGTCTGGTCTTGTTTTTCTTTTTGTTGCTTTCTTTCTTTTTTCTCTCTCTCTTTCTCCCTCACATTAGTCTCGCATTGCCAGACTTATCTCCGCACTGTATTTTAGCGCTGTGCCAGTGCAGGAGGAACATCTGGCAGAACCCATTATGATTGCGCACTAGGGGGAAAGCACGTTCTGCGTTGTTTGTATTTCTCAAACCAATCACAATTGTCTAGGATAGTGCTAAGCCAAAAATGCCCATTGCAAAATAGGAGGAGGAGAATTCTGACTAAATTAGTCGGCCAATGGGAGGCTTATATGCACGGTCAACATCCTGTGAGTCAGACTACTCTTCTACTTCTTCTACTACTCCATTCATCCTCTCTCTCTCTCTCTCTCTCTCTCTCCCTCCCTCCCCCCTTCTCTCTGTCAGAAATATGTACAGGATGTGCTGCGTGAGCAGCTGTCAGAGACTGTGTACCAGTGCCTGAGGGAGGAAGGGGGACACATCTACGTGTGCGGGGACGTGACCATGGCCGGGGACGTCCTGAAGACAGTCCAGCAGATCGTCAAGCTCCAAGGCAACATGAGCTTGGAGGACGCCGGCTTCTTCATCAGCAAGCTCAGAGTAAGAAGAGGATTGTCAGCACACCTCACGGCGTAACACACTCACCATATGCTCACCACCGACACACAGTATCCACTCAACACTCATTGGCAAACTGAATAAGACAAGAAAGAGAGAAAGAAAATCCATTGTTCATTCACTTTAATGCACTGCACACTTGCCAATAGTACCTCCATGTCAGTGGTCTTTAAAGAGAACATGTTTTTTGAGCTGTGATCTAAATGATATTACTGTACTGAGAAATCTGTCAATGCTCGTTTTAATATTGACATTGCTTACCAAATTTATAAAAAATCGGCATTTCACGGGTTGAAAATGGCTCAACAAGCCGTCTACTGTTTTAGATCAGCCCTGAACCTTTCAGGCCAATGCTGCAGAGTTGACCATTTGGGACACGTCCACTCCCCACCCTCCTCAACACTTGCTCATGTGTTATCAATGCTATCAAGACTGCACACAAGTTTGGGATGGAAAAATCTAACTAATTACTTCATCACACCTAAAATGAAGAGTAAACAAACTGGTTCACAACAACCATGCTGGCGCATATGTGGAAATAAAGAGGCAGACCACACACAATTTTATTTTTGGAAATGCCATAAATTACACAAATTTTTAGGAAAATGTGCAAGTTACAATTCAATTCTTTGGATGTGCAGTACCTAAGGAATGCAAAGTTATGTACCTTGAAAATATAAATGATTATGTCATTGATGGCAATAGATATTTAACCAAGATATTATTGATCACAAGCAAGAAAGCATGAGTGAATGCTTATGGACTGATATATACATTTCACGATACTAGATTTGTATTT
>OMKL01044047.1:0-10648 GCA_900302295.1 Parasudis fraserbrunneri
GTTTCTATCATGTAAGAACCGCTCCGTGAAGTGAAAACTCTTCATTGGTAACTTCCGTGTCCGTTTCTAAGGGCTTTTCTTTTGTGTTTTCCTTTTCATTTTGGATTAATTTTGAGATAACATGACACTTGTTTCGCATTGTGCCTGCAACAGAGTGGTAAAATCATGCATGGTTCATTGGTTGTACACACACCTCTGTCCCTGTCCACAGCCCTGTATGTGTTTTGTTCCATCACAGATACACACACACCCAACAGACATGGTTGCTTCACAGACCTTTGGCCAGGAATTCAGAGCACAAGCCATCAAAGATGTTTCTTGAGATTGAACACGGCCTGAATTTCTTTCCTTCATCTAAAGTACAGAATATATACAGCATATATTCCCAGTTACATAATGTGGAACGATTCCCAAAAGCAGTAGTGTTCAGATAACCGGGTCATTTCAAGTCATTGGATAAAGATGACCTTTTTGTGAACCCCTCATCTGGATCTGCATGACACGGGTGAAATAAAAGAAATGTGATTTGATCAAGCAGCATTAACAGCTATAGAAAACTCATAAGCCGGAGCCAGAGATGCTGGATTTCTGTACGCGGCTCCCCGAGGCTGATCATGTACCACTCCAGAGATAAGAGAGAGAGTTTCAAACTCTTGTTTTCTGTGGAAATGGTAAACTCTACTCTCTCTCTCACACACACAAATTACAACAAGTGAAATTGCACCCTAATGTTTCAGCAAGTTTGTGTCGAATGTTCATATGACATCTTTGATGACGCGTTCTGCTATAAATTCCTTTGTCCTTAGGGGGTGGTCAGCGGCGTTGTCAACATCAGCTGATCAACACCCTCCCCTCTCCCTTTCGCCTAGGTCTCTATCTGTAGAGCTGTGCTTTATGACATCAATATACTGTATGTATGTATCTATAAATGTTTTCTTCTTTTGTGAATGCTTTACTGTTTTTGTTTTTTTTTCCTTTCTTCATTTACAAAATAATGATACAGTACAATCAGTAATAACGTATGTTTAAAAATGAAAATAAAGACTGTAATTTACAAGCGTGTTGCACTGTTTTGGTTCTTGTCCAGAGATAGGCCCCTAGGTAGTGGGTTGTACAGTTCCCTTTAAAGTGCTACTTTCCTCTTTTTTGCGGAACACTCAGGTGTTTTAGTTTGCATGATTTGTAATCAGTACACCTTTGAATTTACCTATGAAGATGTGAAGTCTATTATTGCTGGATTTACTCCCACCAAGATGTTCTGACCGTATGTGGTACATGTGGTCTTGGGGAAGATTAAAGTGGATCCCAAAATAATTTTCTGGAAGTGTCATATGAGGCCAAAGCCCCCTCAAGTTCACTGAATAATAGACATGCTGAAAAGAAGAAGGGGGAAAAATGTTGCTTTTAAGTTTAGTTGTCCTATTAGCCTACACAATAATCTGCCAAATCAGTTTTGGGTTGTAATTTATTCAGAAAATGTGGGTCCCCTGAAAAAACAAAGTTTGAAAATCACTGGTATATATCATATCATTTAATTATTCTAAACATTCATTCATTTGTTCCAAACAGATGGAGTCTGATTTTTTTTGTTATCAGATCTGTTCATGCCTGAAATCTGATACAGATCTGATATTTTGCCAAGGGATTTTTGACTTGACTGTTGGAACCATTTTGTTTGTTTGTTGACCTTTTAAAAGGAAAAGGGTCCAAGCTAAGACAAGTCAGTGGATCATCTCTAAGGTGCTCTGTATTCTTTTAAAATGGACAAGCCATTCCAATTCAAGGAAAGTTGTCAGCATCACATATGAATTCATCTATAAATGACGCGTGCCTCTGGACTTTGAACACACATGAATGACCTTCAGAGGCCCATTTCCCCATCTCAGGCATTTTATAGCAGGGAGCTGAGACTCGCTAATGTGCAACTCAGAATTCATAAAAGCGGGCAGGAAAGCACTTCACATGATTATCCAGCGTGATGATGATGTCACACTGCTTATTTACATATATGATGACAGAGAGAGAAGAGTCACCTTTCTAACAAGTTTGATGTCAAAAAACATCTTCAAACTAAATATGGACACTACACAGTTAACAGTCCTTCACACCCATCACCCAGCACATCAGCAAATATGATTAATCATACCAATTACAGCTGTACCACTCAAAGTTAACTGACAGCTGGGTCATAACATCCACCAGGCTGTTACTCCATGGGGTTTAACCATGTGATTCTCATAGCTGATGACAAAGTGTCTCATGTTACCTCCTGCTTCATGGCACCCTACTAACACTGCCTCGGGACGCCGCTCATCATAGTCCTCCATATATAAATGATTCATCATGTGACATCTGACACATGTCCTAAATATGTCCAGTACACACAAAGTCCTTCTTCCTATAGTAGTGCTGTTAGTCATTAGTACAGCACAGGACCATTTCTAGATTTCATTTGGGGATTCACAAAAAAAAAAAGACAGGCATCTCATGTATTGCATCATGTGCGGTGTCCAATGGGTGGATAAGGTGGAGTGCGAGGTCCAATGAGTTTAAGGTAAGGGTTAAGGTGAAGGGCGGGTTTATATGACGCTGTACATGAAATGCCTGGCTTTTAGGGAGTCCCTTTCATTTGAGCTGCACCAGGCAAGTCAGGCTTTGGATCATAGCAGTAATTGGTAAGCAGTGCACTCTGGTGGTTGACAGCAGTATTACAGCTTTATTTATAATAATACGGCTCTATTAAACGGGAATGCCACCCATTTTAAGAATTGACATAGGGCCTTCATAACCCTGGAGCCACGCCAGGGAGCCTTAGGAGGCTTGGTCCCCCCTGGAAACCACAGGAAGCGGGGTGATTCTGACATAGGTAGCAGTTAAATAAATGTGTATGTATGAGGTTTAATACACCTTACCTTTCTGCATACCTTTGGCGTTAGAATGCGTTGGTGGTTAGAAGGCACCATCCACAGTGCTGCTGGGAGGAGTGCTTGTGGCCTTATTCACAACAGGGGTGGTGGTTGTGGCTGGAATACCCTCCTTGCTCTGGGTTGGTGACAGAGATCTTGATCAAGAGCCCAGCCATATCAGGGGGATCCTCCTACTTTGGTCGTGTTGAGTTTGTCCACATATCCCTCTCTCAGGAAAGTTGTTGGGAACTGTTAAGTCAGAAAGTGAGCAAAGTTCCCCTGATGCAGTTTGGTTTGGAGGGCTCTCACTGCATCATGTGCATAAAATCTGAGCAAACCCATAACGGTTAACTGGAAACCCACTCACATCCACAGATTAAAATTGTCATCAGGCAGAGCTGTGCCTTTTCTATTAAGTATGCTTTCATTCACAGCAAGCAAGTGACAAATTCACTAGTTGGGGTTTTTACACCAATGACGACACAAACACGTGAAATAAGTCCTTTCAGGATCACAGGCAGATCTACCAAAGAAATGGATAGAATATGTTGAGTGCATATGTGGCATTGTGGCAGAGAAAAGTGATTAATAGATATTGAAATAAACATATCTTCAGAGGGGAGTGGCAATATGATTGATCAGGTGGAAAGTATGGGTGGGGTTCTGTAGTGCAGGTGAGAGAGGATTTGGAATGAGCATATATCATGCTAGCCTGACACATCAGACCCATAGAACGCTATAGTGAGAATGACACCCTCTTATGCCCAAATTAGGTTTATATTCTAGCATTGCTAGAGCATCTGAACCAGAATAATTTGGGTGTAAGAGCTCACACAAACATTTTCTGGCCTCATAAATTCAGAGCCCCATTCATTGTCTGTATATTGTCACAGATACAACCAGTCATGTGCATGTGCAAGTACAAAGTTTAAGTCTAGGGGAAAACCAGAGCCCAGTTCTCCTGTGATCATTTAGATGAAGTAGATAAATATTAGCTTGGCTTGTCAGAATGGGTAATGTTAGTAAGCTTACCTCCAGTGCTAGCTGTTTGGTCAAAAACGCCTGCCCGCTCCTCGGTCCACCTCTCGGTAAACGAACAGCCCCCCCTGTCCTTGGTTGCTTCTTTCAGCGATCAGTTTATTGTAAAGACAATGACAAACTAACATAAAGACAGACGAGACGTAACTAATGCAAACTAACCACGTTCCCCCGGGGAAAGTACGCTAACCAAACAGTCCTACTTCAAAATGGCCTCTTCACACTGCCGTGTGTTCTGGTGAGAATCACGTCAGCTTGTGAGCTTGCAAGACTCTTTTTACAGCTCTCATCATCAAAGCCCGCCTTACCAAGACAGTCAATCAAATAGCTATTACATTATCAGAACAGGGAGTGACCGTGACCTCCTCCTTTACTTCACCTTCTTTGGTAATAGGTTGTTGTCAGAGTCACCTCTTGCAATTCATTCTCCATGAGCTTGTACCATCTCATGAACTGGTACATGAGCTTTTGGCAGGTGAAGTTGAAAAATTCCTGTTACTAATAGACTGGTGTGATATACACGTTAGCTCTGGTTGGTGTCGTGCTTGTTAGCGTGGCTGGAGGCTGAGGACAGAGTGTTGCGGTAACCTGTGTGTGTGTTCCCCTCGTTGAAAAGTGAGTGCTTGGTTTTTCATCGGTGCTGTATATATATGCGGTGTTGCGTGTGCGATGCTTAGCTTGGAAGTGGTTTTCCCGTTTTGGTCCCAGTTTGAGCGAGCAGGCAAGTGAAGGCCTGTGTGTGTGTCTGCACTCGTGTCAGCCTGACGGTGACAGGTAGTGCTGGTGAGCTAGCCAGATGGCTGGTGAGCGCTCATGAATCAGGTTAGTTACTGTGTGGAGAAACGGTATCACCAGTGAGCGTCTTATTAATGGTTACCACGGTTATATGAATCCAAGTAAATTGCGAATATGGCCACTCGTCAGGTTGACGTTTCCACTGGTGCGAGGGGGATGACCCAAGAACAGTTTGAGAGTTTAACTAAGGATCAGCTGATTAGCCTAGCTAAAGTTGAGGATATCGAGTTGACAAAGGAGATGAGAAAGCCAGCTGTAGCGACTCGGTTGATTGAGATTCTCAGTTTGGCAGATAGGTGGAAAAACAGGAAGAAATGAAAAGAGAGACAAGAAATGGAAAAATCCACCAGCAAAAGAGGAGATATTGGCCAGGTTGGAGCTAGAAAAAACGGCACAAGCCAGGTCAGAGGCTGGTTTTGATTTGAGCCGTCCTTTGATGAAAATGCAGTAGATGGTTTTAGATGTTTGAAAAGGTGGCTAAGGAAAGTGACTGGCCAAAAGAAAAATGGCTTCTGGTTCAGAGTGTGTTAATTGGCAAGGCCCAGCATGCGGCTGCAGCGTTGGACTGTCGCATAGGCTTAGAGTACAATGGTCTTAGAAAGACTGTGTTGAGGGCCTATGGCAGTGTTCCAGAGGTGTCTAGGCAAGCATTTTGGGAGTTGAGAAGACAGCCTGGTGAGTCACACTTGGCGGAAGGAGAGAACATGGATGTAAAGTGGTGGACTAAGGCCAGTGAGGCTTTTGACCTGAATGAGCTGCAGAACTTGTTCCTGCTGGAGCAGTTCAAAGATAGTGTCCCTGCTGAGGTGGAGGTGTACTTGAATGAAAGAGACGTTACAGATCCCTGTCAGGCAGCCGAGCTGGCAGACAATTATGAAGTGGCTCACGGTGGCATACTTGGCGGAGTGAGTGGGAAATGGCAGCCTGTTGAGGAGAAGTGACATGGGGACCCATCCCTGGACTATGCCCTGAAGGTGGCAACATCGGCTGGTGAGAGCAGTGAGATCCCCACTGGGTGTTTTGTTGAAAATGGAGACCAGAGACATTACCTGCCACTGGAAAGTGGGCCAGCTACGAGCAAATAGTGTTGCCCAGGGGCTAAGTGCTGTACTTGGCCCCGAGTTCCCATTTGGTGGTCATATGGGGTTTAGGAAAACTCTTGAAAGGGTTGAGAGGCATTTTTATTGGCCTTGTCTGCGCAGAAACATTAAGACATTTTATAGAACGTGTCATGCCTGCCAGGTGGTGGGAAGGTCCAGTAGGGTCCTACGAGTAGCCCCATTGAAACCAGTGGAAAGTAAACCATTGTCCCACCATATGATTGACTGTATTGGCCCTTTGCCTAGGACAAAGAGGGGAAACGAATACCTGCTGACTATCCTGGAAACGGCTACAAGGTACCCAGAGGCTATTCCGCTTCACAGCATTAAAGCAAAGGCCATAGTGGAGGAGTTAACTAAGTTATTCGTCTGTGCTGGTCTACCTCGTTCGATCTAGTCCGACAGGGGTTCTAATTTTATGTCTAACCTCTATCACCATGTTATGTCTGAACTGCAGATTTCCCCGAAGCATTCCTCTGCTTACCATCCACTGTCACAGGGGGCAATAGAGAGTTTTCATGGCACGCTAAAAGGCATGATTCAGACCTTTGTGGTGGCCCACCCCAAGGAGTGGGATGTGGCTATTTCATTCCTTATATTTTCAGTTTGAGATGCTCTAACCGAGTCTCTGGGCTTTAGCCCATTTGAGCGGATTTTTGGTCATGAGGTCAGGAGTCCCCTGTAATTGTTCAAGGAGCATGTGGTGCAGCTGATATCTCCTGGGGATGTCCTGCAGTATGTTCCCTCTTATCTTGTGAACTAGCAGGTAAGAACTTACAGGGAGCGAAGGCCCAAATGAAGGCCCGATATGACTGGAAAGCCATACGCCGTGCTTTTGATCCAGGTGACCTAGTGTTGGTCCTAATGGCAGGGTCCCGGTGGCCGCTAGACCCTCTGTTCGCAGGCCCATACAGAGTTTTGCATAGAGTGGGGGATCTTAACTATGTGGTGGACACTCCTGATGGGTGGTCTAAAACATGGCTGTGCCACATCAACATCTTGAAGGCCTATGAGGGGCGTGAGTCTGAGGCCGTGGTCTGTTGTGCAGTGCCTGAGGACACAGAGGAGGATGAGGAATATGAGGGTTCTCCTCCAGATATAATTAAGTGCTAGGTTGTATAACACCCAAGCCAGAGCAGTCCTTGGAGGTACCTATCCCACCTCATCAAGTCCCAATGGGAGGATGTGCTCAGACTAGTTGACTTGTACCCTGACTTGTTTTGGGACATCCCAGAGAGGATGACCAGGGCAGTGCATGACGTTGATGTGGGTAGTGCTGTCCCGATGAACCCTTAATGGTTTCCCCCCGCAAAAAAGACTAGTGCAGGAAGAGGTGCGTTACATGTTGGAAATAGGGGTCACTGAGCCAGCCGATAGCCCATGGAGTTCACCAGTGGTCTTGACGGCTCAGGAAGCCATGGCAGACCGGCTCTGTGTTGACTATAGGAAGGTGAACAGGGTGACAAAGGCAAATGATTTTCCCATCCCGCGTTTAGAAGACTGCATCGACCAAGTAGGTCAGGCCCAGTTTGTGACGAAGATGGACCTGCTTAAGGGGTACTTTCAAGTCCCTCTAATGAAGGGCGCTAGTGAGATTTGTAACACACAAGGGCTTGTACCGCTTCAGGGTTCTGCCTTTTGGCATGAAAAACGTGCCTGCTACTTTCCGGTGTTTGATGAATCTAGTAACATAGGGGTTGGTCAGTATGGCTATGACATATACTAAGACGTGAGAGGGGCATGTAGAACAGCTACGGGCTCTGTTCAAGCGTCTGGCAGAGGCCAAATTGGATCAATCTCCCAAAGTGTGAATTCAGGAAAAGGGACCTATTTGGGGCACCAAGTAGGATGCAGGAAAGTGCTGCCGCGGATGGTGTAGGTGCAGGCCATTGCAGGCTTCCCCATGCCCCAGACCCATACACAGTTAATGTGTTTCCTTGGGATGAATGGCTTCTACCACAGATTCATACCCAACTTCGCCACAGTCACAGCTCCTCTGACCGATCTGCTGAGGAAGGATGTGCGATGGCAATCTTGTCAAGCGCTCCGATGCTAAATGCTCCAGACTTCCAGCGACCATTTGCCTTGGCAGTGGAATGTGTGATGTGGGGGTGGGGGCGGTTTTACTGCAAGACAGGGAGGATATCTATGAGAGACCAGTGGTGTACTTCTCAAAGAAGCTTAACAAACATCAGAAGGCATATTCAACGATCAACAAGGAGGCCTTGGCTCTAGTGATGGCTGTGAAACACTTTGAAGTGTATGTGGAAGGGAGTAGCCAATCAGTGGTGGTCTACCCCAACATTAAAAACGTGAGATCTGTGTGTCATGTTGTTGTTTAGAGTATGACAGTGCAAAAACAACTTCACATTTCTCAGAGGGAAAGAAATCAAAGCCTTTTTTATTTTTATCTGCAGCACTAGACTGCAGCTTGAGGAATGCAACAGATGTCACTGAATTAACTAGTTTGTCACTGAGTGAACTAGTTCATCTATGCATGCATGGGTCAGTAAGCACATATCAAATCAGTGCACACGTTGGTCCTCAAAATGGCACCAGCCAACGTATTGTCATGAATCGAATCGCAGCATATGCTACAAAAAGTTGTGCACTAATTTCTAGCTTCTCTGTGACTTAAAGGTATAATCTGTAATGCCATCAAACAGCAACCCCTAGGCAAAAGAGCCCTGCTTGCTATTGTGCTTCGTTTATTTTTTGTTTTGGTTTGACATATGGGTTGGAGTTTAGTAACTTATTATGCTGTGAATTTCTCCAGATCTCTCTCGGTAGAGCCTGAAGTGTGGCCAGCAGTAGCAACCCCGCCCCCTATACCCACCGAAATCCAACCAAAACATCTTTTTCCTAGAGGTCGCTGTTTGACAACATGGATGGATGGATGGATGTACTGTATCTGTTTTAGTCAATACACTGTGCTTTGACAGTGAAAATTCACCTACCAGGTTCACAGCCAGTGCAGGCCCAATTCTGTTTGAACGCTGAAATATAAATAACACAAATACAATTAAATAATGAGAAGCAACAAAACTAACAAAACACAGAACTAAATAACAGATTCATTGAGAAGTTGCCTGAAGTGAGGCCAAAGACCATTTAAAATAAAATGAGTTGTGATGTATTGTTCTATCCACCGGAGAATAAGGGTGTAACAGTAGAACAGAATATGTATGTGTTTAAGAAAACCATATATAGCAACAAAACAAATAATGATTTGCGGGATATTGCATTTTACATCATATTACCAAACAGCCATTCTGATAACAAATAATATATTAATTAATTAATTAATCCAATGAAATGATACACTGAAGTGGGTTTTGAAGTAACAGACAGAACAAAACAATGTAAGATAATGTTATTTGTATCGAAAACATTTGAAAGGTTTCAACCCATTATGCTTAGACAGTGACTGACAAAGCAGATGTTCCCATTTACCTACATTGAAGCTGTTTATCAGCATTTCCGACAAGTCTACGCAGAGTTGTTGTGCGTGCGTCCCCGGAGGTCTGCCCGTAGCTGTGGCACACACATCTCTGGGCATGGACTAGTGTTGTACGAACATACATCTGTCTCTACAGTCAGATGTGTGGTGACGGCCCTGACCTTAGTCAGCTGGGGTGCTAGAGGGCCTGGACTCCATCAGACACTGACAACATACACTCACACATACATACATACGTACACACATACACGTTCACTTTCTCACACTCATTCACTCAGTCATTCAGTTACTCACTTGTATACACATAAACACACACCAGAAAAACACAAAAACATACGTTTGTAACCTACTAGCACTACACTCCCTGAACCTTCCCCAAACATGTTACTTTCTCCTATTATTCTGTCCCTATTAACATCCATAATGCACATACAACTACATATACACATACAACATACAAATAATGACACATCTCATAGTTATTGTTTCATATACCAAACTTGCATCTTTATTAGCATTACGATCTTACAAGTTTTCTAAATTGAGTGCACGCATCTTAGTTTTACATTGTTTGTCATAATCGCTACTCACAACTTTAAATATTACTTTGGATTTGTTTCTTTAATTACTCTTTTGTCTTATATGTTTGCCTGCTGCCATGGGAGCTGTTACCCACTTGGCTCAGCTGTCAAAGAGCAGATTAATTGAATGGGCGAGACTAAATACCTGCAGAGGGGTGTTGGATGAGACCAATGTCCTGAGAAGAGCAGGGGAGTTTGAGCTCATGTTTTGAAATGGTCTGGCCAGGTTAGTATAAATGCCTGTTTGTCTGTTGGGCAAATCAGTTTGTTTTTAGTTCAGTTTGTTTTTAGTTCAGCACATGTCTATTCTGTAGTGTTTGTTCTGTTCTGTTATATAAACCTCTGTTTTGTTTTGGGGTATTAGAACATTTCATTTGCAGAGCACTTTAGTTACTTTAGATCTTTTTTTTTTTGCCTTATTCTTATTTTCTTATTACACATTTATATCAGTTTTTTTTTCTGTTGCCCATGTATTTTTATTACCTTGGGTGAAATAGTGTTATTATAATTTTTGCTCTCTACCATAGCCTCTCTCGTCTTGCTTGCTCGGTTCCTCACACTGTCAATGACCCATAAATTGATACAAATTAGGCAGCAGTCCCCCACTCGATAAAATCTAGTCCCAGGGCCACGATTAGACTAAATCCAGAATTCCATAACTGTCTGGGTGTCTGCGGACCACATGTCCCCATGTTAAGAACCACTGTCTGGGTGTCTAAGTTATAACGGTGGTTTCCAAAGTAGTTAGTAATAGTTCCTTGAGGGGCT
>OMKL01044050.1:4460-26861 GCA_900302295.1 Parasudis fraserbrunneri
CCGTCCCGACAACTGAATCCCTGCATTCTATTATTCACCGCTCCCACAGAGCACGTAAGTGGGGGATGCCAGTCCACAAACTACTGCAGTAATTATCCCTCTGCTCGTATATCAGTGAAGCCTCTCAGCCCCGAGGCGCAGCGTGAGGACTCTGGAAGAAACCACAATACCCCCGCTGTTTCTGTACCTACATAAAACAGGCGTACAAACACCCTCATTGACAGCGCACGCTGTCTGATACACAAGTGAGAACCACAGAATGTAGGTTTGGCGTGATACGTGCTAATAGCTCACTGAGCCCCCTGCTTGGCACCCATTTCACCTGACTCAAGCGAATGTGAAGCCCTGTCAGGGTTGTCCATAAAGCCGTACCTCTAATGAGACACTTAAATGCCTCAACCATAAACACGCTCTCGGGACACCATGAACTGTAATACTGAAATTGGTATGAAAACGGCACAGTGTTACCGTAAATGGTTAGAAATAAGGTCATTTTTGAGTAAAGGCCGTTTGCTTTTATTTGCACTTGACTTATTCGCTCATCTCAGAATGCTGTTCAATTCCAGTGACCTTTTGTGTGTGTGTGTGTGCACCCCAAAACATCATCTCTAGGATCTGGTGCTGGGGTGCAACAAACACAGAAAGCATTAATGCTGATGGTTGGAACTTCATGCTGAAATAGCTAAACAGGAATGTGGTTTTGTCAGGGGTATAGAATAGCTGATTTGCGTGTTGAAACAGCCTCTGGCAAGAGGTAATGTGCATTCAAAACTGTTTCACAGAAAACTTGCGTGACTAAATAACATGTCTAATAAATATTTGTTGTACTAATTACACCTTTGAAAGAGTAATACAAACCTCCTGCCAAGAATATCAGGTTCTACTCAAATGGGATAATTTGGTTAATAAATCAGGAAATGGTTTGCTTGAAATCTATAGAGGCCTAAATGCATTTCCAGTCTACAAACGTAGCCAAATAATGCAATTTGAATTGAAACATGAAGAAAAGGGTTGGACTGACCTCTGCGTATGGAAGCCATAACAATGTAATGGACAATGATTGTACATTTCCTCTGCCTTAGTTCTTAGGTTTTGTTTTTTATTGGCAACACTATACAATAAACTGTATGATAGTTTTTACGTGCTGGGTGATATCTGAGAAGGAACATAGCCAATCTTTAGAATTGTTGTGCAGGCTTTTTATCTTAAGGCCGTTTTAGACTTTATCTGCGGTGGATGCGGGGACATGAGCATTTATAGTTTAGTGCAACCTTTTTGCAAATCACACTAATCTCCTTCCCACGAGAGCAAGGTAAATGCAGAAATACATGTAGGCTCAGCCGACGCTGGGACCAGTGACACCTCAGGTGGCATTTTCATGTTCAGCTTAGAGCTTTACTCTAATGACAAATTAATTCTGTCCCTCCAAGTTTTGTGTATAGATACAGCCTACAGTACAGACTCGATATATATACAAAACTACAGTATTAATCTTCATCATTAAATTGATTTATTAGTTCAGTCAGGAACACTCTCTTCATAAAGATTAGACCATTTATAGCAACAAATGGTTACACAGCAGACTTGGTGGTATAAACTCCATGCCAGCATGCAACAGATAGGGCTGGGAGCACAAATAATAAACCCCCTATGAGTACATTCAGAACAGAGCCTAACAGCAAAGCTACATGGAGTGTGTTCGCAGTGTGACATGTCTACTTAAGGAATGCAGTTAGAGAATGCTTCCAATACAGTCGATGAAAGCAGCTACATCATCACGAATGCCGCGCATAGCAACACGCACCCGCTCGGACCAATTACATAGAAATACTTTGAAAAGAGTATTCAAATGTCTTAAAAATGTATATGCTCCCAACTTCATTGTACCAGAGGGAAGATGCATGCCATAATTTTCTCACTTAATATGGAGCCAAGCCTCTGTATCCACAATTAAAACTATACACCCTTATCCAACCAAACTTTGACTATGGGTACAAACTCAAGAGATGGCACATTGTTAGGATATTGAAACATTAATTTGATAAGCTGTGACATTATGTCCAAAATATGAAATCACCATTGAAAAGTGTATCCCTGTTGCTCTTCAACAACGCAGCTGATGTAGCCGGTAAAAATTTTTGCCCCGCTGTGCTCAGCCCCTCTTCTGTGCCGTGCCACGTATGTGCCCGATGAAGCTAAGCTGTGTGAGACACGCATCCTCTGATGATGTGATACTGTCAATATTGCAAGACATAATAAGCCAGCATAGCCTAGAGCTGAGAGCATATCTAGATGATGGAAGAGAGTGATGCAGGTGAAGGCTGGGGTGGTGGAGGGGGTTTTACCAACACCATGCAGCGGCAGAATGCAATGCAATGCACTAATGGGCAAGAGGCAGAACAGCTTAAACGGATCGCCTCGTTGTCAGAGTTTTAGCCATGATGATTATGATGCGGTGCGCATCTCTGATCAGCTGATGCCGATTGGCTCACATGACTACTGTGTCCTGCCTGAACAGTTGGTGAAGCCCCATTTAATTATGAGTTGATTAATGTTCCGCTGTTGATTTGTAACTCCTTGTGATCACTCCTCTCCTCCCCCCTTCCCCTAACAGGGCATGAGGGTGACCCCTGCCTGCGTTCATCAGACTGCTCTGAGGGCTACTGCTGCGCCCGCCATTTCTGGACCAAGATCTGCAAGCCAGTACTGCGGCAGGGAGAGGTGTGCACCAAGCAGAGAAAGAAGGGTGCTCACGGCTTGGAGATCTTCCAGCGCTGTGACTGCGCCAAAGGCCTCTCGTGCAAGGTGTGGAAAGATGCCACCTCCTCCTCCAAGTCCAGGCTTCACATGTGCCAGAAGATCTGAGCAGCAGGCCGCTGCTGTCTGCATAGAGGCCCCCTCTCTCCATCTGCCAGGGGAACAAGTTCTTTTTTTACAGGATGGGCTGTGTGGCCCTATGGAAAAAAGGAGTAAAAAGACAGAGACTGAAAAAGACAGAATGGACCAACCTTGCTGCTCAGCAAGCGAAGAAGGTTCTGAGAATGTTTAAATGTGTTTGTTGTGAATGGTTCCAGTTTTCACCCCTCTAACATTCTAACCTATCGAGATCGTTGACTGTGTAGTTTAGTTGCTCATCGACGTCACTCTCCAAACTTCGAACGTTCTCAGAACTTTCAGGGAGCCACATGGTCAGCTTGGTAGACCCTGTGTTAGGCGCGGACATTTTACAAATGGAGGTGATAGCCATAGTAAACTCTCATATGAATCTCGTCAACATGACAGACACGCCTAGCCTGTGCAAAGAAAAGCCATAAAGTTCCTATACTTTCTACAACCGTCTAAAAAATACAAATATTCTCTTGGCAACCAATTACTCAGGAGGATATTCTCATCAAAGCAATGTGTTTTAGCCTTTGTTTACTAGATGGGTCAGAAATGATGTCTCCGTTGTAACTGCCTGTGTTGTTGGCACATTTCAAACTAGAAGAATGCACTCAGTAGAGTGCACACCTCTGCCAAGGTTCCACTTTGCCGTTACTTTCACACTCAGCATTTTACTGGGTAAAAAATATATGATTGGATCTGGGAGTCATATGGGCTGGTTTATCAACTATCAAAATAATACATATTGATACCATCAGTGGGATATCACAATGGGACAATACATTTAAAATGTCATAATCTGAGTTCATGTTATTTGTTTTGTGAGAATAGCTCCACTGTGAGGCCAAATGTCACAAAACTTCACAGGTCTCCTCACTATTGGAGGACAACCATATCTGTAAAGTTTGGTGCAAATCGGGCAACGCATTCACAAGTAACACATCACTTCCTCTTTACCATGCAGTTATCCGTAATTCAAATTCAAATTGGATTTGGTGGTCAGACATTTTGGCCTATAAATAATAAATGTGAAGATGTTGGTGGACTTCATAGGTCCTTTGGCAAATGTGATGTCCATGAGGAGCCGCATCTCTGGGTATCATTCTTGTGACAGTATGACTAACGGCTCAAGAGATACACTCAGCTGAAAATTGAAAGTTTGGCCTGATGCTGGCACTAGAGGAAAGGTGATGGGGTCACCAACATGAGTACGCTTCTTCCTCTTGGTGCCATGAATGTTCACAGCAAACTGTATGGCAATCCAGTCATTACTTTTCAAGATATCTTGTTCACAGTCAGACGGACAAACACGGGCAAAGACATAACCTTCTTGGCGGAGATAATTAACCTCTGACATGCACACATCAAATTCTTTCTATTTGGTTTTGAACATGTTTTTTCCTGATGAATTCAGAATGAACTGTTGCTGTACAACAACATATTGCACACAGTGTATAAATAACAATACTCAAAACCTACAGTAACTATATTGGCTATGCCATCCTAGAACCTAAGTGCATACACCGTACATAGACTATGAACATTGACTTCCAGTAACCTGTGACTTAATGTGATACATAAATACTTTTGTACCAAAGAAAGAAAGATCCTTTACAGTAGAGCGATGAGTTTCATTCCAGCTCGACCAATGTTTATACACCAACAGATAAATGAAACATCGTTTCCATAGACACAAGATTGATTTTGATCTACAGTATCTCAGATCTGTTGTTGTGACACAGTTGTGTGGGTGGAACTGTTCACAGTGAGGTGTAGTGCTCTAGTACTGAGTACTGATTACTTCGTTCTCAACAAAAAGCACAGTGTATATTTGACTCTATTCAGTGTATATTTGACTCTATTCAGTGTATATTTGACTCTATTCGCCTTATTCACTTCACCGCCATATGGGGGGCATAGATGCAGAAGTGCTTATTCACTTCAAAGTTAAAACTTTGCTATTAAAATGCCACCTCAATAACCAAAATAGTCAAAACAGCAGGCAGAATACACACAGTCAGAATTACAAACTCATGATCACCTGACTCAGATAATTTGGAAGTGAATTAGTTATCTTCTCATTGAAATACATCCAGTGATTTAAGGAAATAAAGATGGCGGTGAATAAGTATACATTTAAAACTTTGGACCCAAATACATACAGAAGTGATGTTAAATGTATTGCTATAGAGTCAAATACTGTTTCTACAACGTTAAAATAAGCAGGGTCTGGATCCATGATTCTGATTGGCTAGTAAGCGTCACGTGACCTCCATTTTGCGGGGTAAATCACACGATCTATCCCGCTTGGGAAGCTGAACCAGGAACTGTCAAACAGACCAACTGGTCGGTGCGCTGTTTTCACAACTATGTGTCTTTTTTAATAATATCTAGTAGTCTAACTGTTGTAGAAAAGCAATTAACCCCAAGAGGAAGGGGTAAATAGGTGGATTTACGCCCGGTTGTAAGTCTAAATCCCTCGGCTGCGCCTCGGGATCCAACTATACAACCAGGCATAAATCCACCCATTTACCCCTTCCTCTAGGGGTTAATTGCTTTAATATACAATGATTTAACTCAACTATAGCAGTGTTGTGCTATCAAAAGGCTGATATCAGACTGATATCAATTTCTCATATATATATATATATATATATCATCTCCAAAACCTGGACTGGAGTACTGAGAGCAGCACAATTGAAGGATATAGTGAATGCATGATTCTTTCCATTCATACAGCCAGCAGTACAAATGATGATATGTGGAGAATACTGTCTGTAACTGCAAAATACTCAGTATGAATATCATTGCTAATTACCATGACCATTTTCAATCTGTATTTACTGTATGCCACAGATTACTTGCCTGCACACTTTTCTTCTCATGGAAATACTGTGCCGTTTTGAGTTTAACTGGATGTGAAGAGGTACCTGATGATTTTCTCAATGTATCTCTAGCAGTTTAATGTTAAAACAATTCATTTTTCACTACATAGTCCATGCAACAATATGAGTGCCTCCTTTTGTTTTATTTTGCCTTAGAGCGCTAAGTACACCTGTTTTGTAATCATAAAAAAAAACATTAATAAGCTCTTATATTGTAAATAGATTGGAAACAGTCAAAACATATTTAAGAATTAATGTATATCATGTACATATTATAAACATATGAATACTTTAACAGAATTACTAGGTGGGAAGGGTAAAAGGATGAGGAAGAATGAGCCTGGTTAGATAGATTCAAAATGATGTAGATCAGGTACTGCTTAATGCATTGTGTATAGGCAATTAAGCATGGGGGAAGACATTGATAATATGTCATTGACTGATGAACTGGATGCATTTGGAGGATATTACGTATAATAAAGTCAAAGCGAATCAACCTCTAAAATAGTTTGTGTAAATGGTGTGTAAATGACGTCAAGAAATACATCCCACTAAACAATGTTGTTTGTGTGAATACTTTCCACTGATATTTTTTGTTTGTGTATTTACAGTGATGACTGAATAAAAGAATGTATTTTGTATCATTGTCTACATGTGATAGTTGTATTGCCCTGGAGTGGATTGACAAGATGGCTCTGGGTTGTTAATTGTTCCAAATTATAAAAAAAAGATTTTGAAAAAAGCTACATGGCTCATAGGCTATATAATTAATTGAAGGACACAAACTTACTGTATAATACAATGCAAACTATTTATAACCATAATACTGCTTTATGAACATGATATATCAAACATAACAGATGTTAAAGTATTGTAAGGGATATTATAATTCCACAAACACTTAACAATATGCAAATGTAAAGACTTTGAACAGCATTGTTATCATCATCTCACCAGTAACACCCTTTGTGTAGATGTATAAATGTATGTTAATGTCTTTAACACTCAGTTTGTCTTTTCCCATAAAACATGGATGAGGGATGAAACATGTAATCTCTGTTTTCTTTTTCAAAAGTAACAGCTGATGAATGTATTTTTACCGTAACTGTAACAGATTACAGTTACAGGACAGTTTAAAAAAAAATCACATTAGTGTAACTCCATCGCATTTATATAATACATAAATAAATAAATAAATATGTAGCATGCACACATATGCACACACATATACAGTATATATACATATATATTTATTTATTTATTGTGTGTGTTTTGTGCATGGGGCTGGAAAGCACAGTGGGTTCTTATGCACACATGCATGTCATTAACATAAGTGTTGTATGTGCACCATGTAGGTGTACTCCTAAATGTGTGTATGAGTGTGTTCCTTGGTGTGTGTGTGTGTGTGTGTGTGTGTGTGTGTGCTCTTTAACTAATGCACAAGATGTTGTGATTACTGGATCCTACGTATAATAAAGCTATGTGGGAGAAAGGTCCCTCCCCTCTGTCCCTTATCTAAAAACATAAAGGTTGTTTCCATGATGACTGGTCCACACTGACATGATTGGCTGATGGTTGATTTGGGGCGATAGCTGCTGGAGTCCCGTCCTCCTGGAAACCACGGAAGGCAGCAAGGCACGGAGTCTCCGCAACCACCGTCTGTCCCTCTCTCCATTCGGTGCCTGCCAGATTCAACATAAATCAGGCTTGACTAATTTTACACAATGGGAGTGGCCATTTCTGCACCACTGGAAAATGATTTCACCCCTCCATTTTATAAAAGCATGTCCAAAGTTTGTCCCGTGTCTTGATTTGTCATGCAGCATTTTGTTGCCTCTCCGTACTCCCGTTCTTTTTCACGCTTTTTCACGCTGGTCCAGCTGCTGCTGTTCTTAGGTCTGTCATTGCAAACAAACCCTCTGAGGCGACTGTTGCTCACCTTGCACAGTTTTAGAAGCAGCCCAGAGAGCCATTTTAATTAGGTTTATTTAAAGGATTTTGAATGCATAAATACCCTGTAATTAAATACTTTACAAGCCAATGATATACTGTTGTCCAATATGTTGCTGTGGCTTTTAGATTACAGGAATTCACCAGTGATGATAATTAGCCTAATGTGTGTGTATTCTTATAACAGTCTACCAGTACATTATAACACATAATGACCTACGTGAAAACTATTCATAAATAGCTTAGACATTGTTTATAAAGGGATGTGTTATAAAGGGTTAAATAAGAATAGCTATATTGGCTATTAGCACCTGTGTACTCTGTAGGAATGAGGCCATAGGCTAAGGATGACCTTGAACATGTTATTGCTTTTATATAACTTTTTATATATAAATATATAATTGTTCCAAACATTAAGTAAAGATAGATGCATGAATTTAATTGGATACTTTTATTTTAGTCACCCTCCAACAAATATTAATTCCCCACTGCTAAGCAATAAACATCCTTGCAGGCTTCCTGCAACATCCATCCAATTTGTATGACTGACAGTTTATTATTCATGGCTTGTAAACAAGGAGGAGTGATACTGTTCAAGCTGTGAGGTTTAAAAAAAAAAGAAAAGAAAAGCATGCCTCTCATCCAATCACAATGCGTGTTGGGAAATAAATGTTTTATCATTGTGATGTACCATGTTATGTGTTCCAACCGTGTTTGTAAATCATTATGAATACACTGTAACTATTTATGAATACATCTTTAGTATTTTAGGCCAAATATCCTGATCATGCTTAATAGATATGGTCTTAATAAGCGTTGCTTTTACAGGGGCGTAGCAAGTAGGGGGACTAGTGGAACTGACTACCCAGGGCCCCACGCTGGGGGAGGGCTTTCAGAGGGTCTGGACTAAAAGGTTTTAAAGGTTGAGTCATGGATGTGGAGGGGGCCCAGTGACACATTGTGCGCACAGGGCCCAACATTTCTTACTATGCCCCTGTGCTTTTTTATCCAGCCCTTACACCTAGATGTGATGTCCAGTACAGTTTCGGGTAGGTAGAATCCAGTGTGATCTTTAGTACCACTTGTTGACATCAGTAAAATGTGATTCATTTGCAGGGGATCTGTGGCCCAGAATGTTGCGCGGAGTGGCATTTCCGATTGTAAAATTATAGGTTTGACTTTGAAATGAAGCGCAACAAACAATGAAAGAAATCTTTCAATTGGGTTGTTACTCTCCCCACTTCAGAGGGACTGGCAGCAACCAAATAATCCCTTTGCTTGACTGAAAGCCCCTTAAAAACCACTTTGTAAACAAAGCTCTAAACTGTTAAAGCAGTTTTTTTTTCACTTCAGTACAAACAAACAAAAAAAAGAAAAGAAAGAAAGAAAGAAGGTTCAATGTTAATTTGATCACATACAGTAGGAACATCTTGTTATCAACATTTGAGTAGATTTTTGATGCAGTGATTCACTGTGTTGCCAGTTGCCCATCCACATTGCCCAAAACATTGCCTTGTGCATCGGGCTATGATACACCACAAAACCTTTTGAACAACATGATAGGACAACATACCAGCCAAGAGGAACTGAGGTCAGACATAGAGGAAAATATCCCAGTTCAAAGCATGTGGAATGGAAAGGCGCTGCAGTCTAACCATTACTGGATCATTATCCCTTTAAGCTTAAAGGAATAGTTTGGATCTTTGGACATTAAGTTGTATGAAATACTTGCCAGTAGTGTAGTCGATGCAAAGCTATTAGCTCACTTACCGAGTCTCGTGGTCGGAGTTCTGGCCGGGTTCTGAGCGAACCGGGAAGCTTTAGACAGGCAGCAAACAACGGTCACGAAACATAAAAAGGTTTCATCCACAGCACAACATGCAGGCAAAGGGTTACCCATTTCCAACACAAAACCACGGTCCTCCAGTATTTTGAAACAGCTTATAGGCAGCGTTGCCTTGAACAGGCTCCAGTGCATAGAAATACACTGGGTTTTTCAAGAAACAAAACAGCAGAATGGGAAATGCTGGAGGACCATGGTTTTGTGTTGGAGATGGGTAAACCTTTTGCCTGCATGTTGTGGTGTGGATTCAAACTTTTTGGTTTCGTGACCCCGTTTGCTTTCCGGTTCACTCAGAACCCAGCCTGAACTCCGACCAGAGCTCTCCATCGACTACAAATCCAAACTATCCCATTAACATAGTAGTTAACTCATAAGTGGGAATGTAATGCTTCTTTGTACTGAACTATGAGTACATGATTTATAACAAGTACGTTTACATGTAATAATTAACTTGTATTTATTTTTATACTATTTAATATCAAGTAAATTAAATACTTTTACTTGAATATAATTTGAATGGAGGACGTCAACTCTTACCCGAGTACTATTTTATCATGTGTTACTTTTGTAAAGGATTTGGGTACTTCTTCTATCACAAAGAACTCAAGCTCACGTTGGTATACTTTTTGATATTGCATACACAGTTACTACAGTATCACACAGTACTTAAATGTTGCCCTAATGATCTCATCCAGTTCAGTCTATATTTGAGAACGAGAAAAACCCCATCCAAAGAGAGCCAAGACTCTCCTAAAGATGTCATCAAGAGATGAAAGCTGCTCTCTCAAGACAGGGTACACTGTAAAAAATAATAAGTGCCTGATCTTATATTTCAAGTAACCTTTTTGCATTGGATTTCTTTTGTTGAATCAACTAAATAGGAGAGATTAAATATCAAAAATTAAATATCAAGTTTACATAATTCCTATTTAGTTAATTAGACAAAAAAAAATTCAACAAAAAAGAAAATCCAATGCAAAAAGTTTAGACAACAAACCTTTTTTACAGTGCTGTGTGGTACAGTAGCTGATTCACTTGATTAGCTGTCTCTCCACACAAAGTGTTCTAGGTTAAATTTTGTACGAAGCTTAACCTTCAGCTATTTTGCAGACGATGGGGAAATTTCTACAGCGACCTTTTGTGTGAATGTGTTCACCAGATGTTTTATAACCTTGAAAATCCATCATTAGAATTTTGAACCTTTGTAGAATTCTCTGGATTTCAATGCCAAAGTGGAACTTGCCGTCTCTCAGAATACCCAACACAGAGTGTAATTTAAGAGTGGATATTGCTGAGGAAATGTCTATGTAATAATATCAGAATATATAGACATTTTAAATCCAAGTGAGCACAGAAACAACAAAACGATGTAGACTTGGATTTGTAGACACAGTCTATACTGTGATTTAGTCCACTTACTATAATATATAAAATTGTTTTATTTTGTGAATATAGGCAGTTACAAAGAAAATATGTTTTTGTCCAGCTTTAGGTGTTAAGTATGGCAGGATTTTGGTGAGACATATTATGATGTTATACTGAAAGAATAAAAGCTTGTTATTTAAGAAAAGGGTGGCACTTATGATGGAAAACACCATTACGAAATCTTTATTTCTGTGAACACAGCATTTTCAATATTTACTTAAGTTTCATAAGTGCGAAGAAATTATTACAGTGAAGAAGGAATTAGAAAAACATTAAGATATATTTTCAAATATTTGCATTTCGTTTTTATGAGTGTTTTATTGCCCTCTCAATTTCAGGTGCTGAGAGATGCAATAAATCATTTTCCCACTTGCCTTGACAGTACAAAGGGAAAATCCTGCAATAATTATTGTTCAGTACCTGCTTCTTACTCCACTGTTAACAAAGTTATGTTCTCTGTCCAACAAGTGTCCAGACATTTCGATATTACACATTATAATGACTCTGCTCTACGTGTTTGGATAAGGTTTCTCTTCACTGAAATACTGACGGCTATTGGGTGGTTATCTACTCAAGGAGAGTGTCTCAGAGACACTGGAAAGGGTACCGTGGAGTGGAGACTCCAGGTCTCTGTGGAAAGAACTGTGAGATACCGAATAGCATTTTCCCTGAGCTCCAGGCCACCCACCGCCACAGGCACTGAGAAACCCTCCAAAAAAGCAGCTAATGAGACAGCGACAAGTCACTGACTCCACACTTTCCAAAACGTGTCAGCAGAAAGCAACAAATGAAGCGGTTCCCATGGACAGGTTGACTGCTTGTGAAGATGCCAGTTAGACAAAATTTACTTGATGATTCAATGGAAGGCTTTTATTTCATGCCCATGTTGGCACCGTGTTAGTAACAGGGATTGGTAACTAAGGCTCAACACTGCCACTTCATATTCAGCACACTGGGGGAAAACTAAGTTTGTCAAACAAACAGGCTAATTGACTTGATGCTTCATCATGCTGTCCTCTTTGTCTGCATAGCATGCCACTGGTAGTATTTGATGCTTCATCATCATGTCCTATTTGTCTGCATAGCATGCCACTGGTAGTACTTGATGCTTCATCATCATGTCCTCTTTTTCTGCATGGCATGCCACTGGTAGATGATGATGATGATGATGATGATGATGATGATGATGATGATGATGATGATGATGATGATTTACTGGAACAGGATGGTTTGTGGTTGTCTTACGCTAATAATATGCACATCATGATTGAGAGAGAAATATTCAATTCCAGTCCAGAGCAACATGGTAAAAGAGGTGAACAGACAGCTCTCAGGAATGTTTCTTAAAGGTACACTATGTAGTTTTGGGAGAGTCACAGAAGTGATAAAAAATCTAAGTTATATTTTTTTTTTTACTGAATAAACAAACTATCTTCAGATGGAAATTGGGTCCCTGGAACACTGTTTGAAACTAGAAAGCCTGAAAGGTTACTGTTTCTGTTTACAAAGGCTGGGTCCGTAATTGTGTTTATAAACATATTCAGAAATATCTTTTAGGCTTATATTTGGTTCACAGCGGCTCAAAATGATTTTGTTTTGCTTAATGATGACATAGGATAGAATAATTGTAAATAATTGTAATTGTTTTGTGTGGTAAATGTCTTTCGCACAAAAACTGCAGGCTCTGCAAATGAACATTTCTCTCCCCAAATGGTGGATGCACCTTTAAATTGGTTAAGATAAGTACAACGTAAATTATAGATAAGACCGTCATTGAAGATTACCGCTGAAATCACCTTTGTGAAAAACACATTGTCTTAGCTTAGACAGACGTGTCAGTGACTGTCTCCTGTTGCTAATTTGCAGCCCAGTGTCATAGCAGCTGAAACCACAGACAACATGTGGTCGGACACTTACACACCTCAACTCACACACGCTATGTTTGTGTAAGTCGTTCGTTCTTAAACCTTTTCGGCCCCAGACCCAAATTTAAGAAATTTAGTCTCATCCTGTAACCAAATATAATGAAAACATCAGAAATATAGTAATAATTTAATACATACCATACACAATAGATGTACAGGAATGTGTCTCTGTGGTATACCCACTGAGGCACACGGTATAAGGACAAAAGAATACAGTGCGAAGAGAGAGGTTTTTTGTTGGTAGTGGTGGGCTCCAAGTCAAAAGGGCATTTTTTAATGATATTATTGTATTAGGATATACGTAACAGCAGGTGTTTTTTTTATTATTATTATTAAATATAGAAGAGTTCAACTATCACCTAAAATTAAATTAATTCAATAAAGTGCAACTACCTGAAACTATACTTAAGAACAGGTAACTGATTGAAAATATTGAGTTACTTTCCACACCTGTATGTATCGGCCCACCAAAATAAAACACCCACAATCCATTTTGGGTAAGAAACATTGGTCCAAGAACAGTTGTTCATTTTTCCACATTCTGTGTGTGTGTGTGCGTGTGTGTGTGTGTGTGTGTGTGTGTGTGTGTGTGTGTGTGTGTGTGTGTGTGTGTGTGTGTGTGTGTGTGATGGGTGGGGGGCAACCTGATAAGCTTGAATTCAAAAAAGGTCTTCAGAATAAATTGCTATAGGTGAGACAAACCAGTATTAGAAATGGTTCTTTTCACTTGGTAGGTTCCCTAATGTTTGACACATCTCTCTTCCTTAAAAGACTGCTCGTTGATTACGGTAATCATTACAATTGGCAAAGATTGAGTTTTATCTTTGTAGTTTTGCTATGGTTAACATTTTCCATGACCTCCCTGGCTGCAGCACACTCAAGCGTACAGTCCAAGAAAAGAACAGTCTTTACATCAGAGATTATCCAAATAGACTGGAGCTTTTCTCTCTGCCAACATCAAGTCCCTGGACCCCTGCCTGGCCAACCACTGCTTTCTGTCTGCTCTCAGTCACTTTGCCCCACTGTTATTAAACAGTTGTTTTAGCCCTTAATGGAAATTCTAAGACCTGTGTAATAACTGTGCAATAACTCACAGCGACACCATGCCCTCCGTGTCTCACATATGAGTTCTGTCATGTTATGAGAGGTAAAGTGAGATCTATTGTCATGTTATGAGAGGTAAAGTGAGATCTATTGTCATGTCATAGCAGGGCTTTTTTTCCTGAGAAGATGTCAGAGAGACTTCTATTTGAGTACACAGTATGGATGCCATTCCTCTTTGACTTTAATGTGTTCATATTTCCACTATGAGCTTCCTTGCTGAATATGACTGCCAGAATTCTCTGTCTACCTGTCCACCTCATTATCGGAGGAAAAAAGTTTAAAGGGAGGGGACAGGAGGAGCAAATTACATCAGTCCAGGCGGTTGTCGTATTTATGCATCTGGTCCATTGATGATGCTGGTTTAAAGGGAAAGTTGACTTCTTTTTTTTTTTTTGTTACAGAGCAGAGCTTGCAACTCAACAAATCCACTGGATCATCTAAATGTTACGACATAGTAAAGTCCTTCACAGCAACTGGCTCCAGTCAGTCAAGAGCTGAGGTGCGTTCAACTACATGTTTCCATTAAATTGTCAAGCGAATGTTAAGCGAACTTTTGAAATGTTGCAAAAATAGAATGTGGATATGGTCCGTTTACATCAATTGGGTTTGAGGCGAATAAACTTTCTACCTGTACACGGAACATAGCAACATCAGAAAAAAACATCCAATGAAAAAACGAAGCTTGGCTGTCAAGAATTGACTACTATTAGACAGGTTTTTTCATAGCGGCTCATATAAGACCATATTTCTTGTTTTCCAAAGCAAGATGAAGACAGAGAAGTGCAGGCCGATATTCTGATGCACGAACCAACGGGTGTTCAGGTGTAACTGGTATGTAATAGCATTGGCCTACTGTATTTTGGGTCGTGGATTAATGCTCTGCCTCTTCCATTGTGACTGTCTCACGCTGCTGGTACAAAACGCTCGCCTTGGTCGTAGCTTTCAGTACACTGTAGCAGGAGTTGGTTGGGCTTCACATGCCGAGACAGCTTGTACACGACCCAAAGCCTGTCTGGCCTCATGTGGTATGAGAGGTTAGGGGAGGGGGGCTAACAAACCAACTCCAAAACACACCAGAGGCCACAAATGGTGGAAGGTCAAGCTTGGGGCCAGCAACCCCAACCCATGCTGTACATGCTACAGAAACGTACGTTGATGAAAACCAAAAAAAGACTCCTCAGCATCCCAAGCTAAAGAGGAAATGACGACGTACACGGAGACCGCGAGGAGGTGGTGCGTCCGAAGCTTCTGACCCCTCGGCGACCCGCCAACATAGCAACACGGAGCACGAGGACCATGTATACGGGAGGAAAGACAGCGGTAACGGCGGAGGAGATGAGGAGGTACAGATTATCTCTCTTTGGTCTCGGTGAAACCAGACGGCTTCAGTCAATGGGCAGGTCAAGCTGGCGAGTGGAGAGTCCATACTGTTCTCCGGACATCCCAGAGGACTCCGCACCGCATACAGAGGGAGTAGCATTCGTGCATTCCAAAGAAGCTCAGAGGGCCCTTATCAGCAGGGAACCCTTCGACTCAAGGATCATCACAGCCAAATTCCATACTACGCATAAGAGGATAAACCTCCAAGTAGTACAATGCTACGCCCCCACCAACGACACAGATGATGAAACCAAGGAACATTTCTACATCCAGCTATATCACATACTCCAGGCCAAGAAAGGAGAGTATATTATTATTTTGATGGGAGACATGAATGCAAAGATAGGAGGAAACAACAATGGCTATGACCTTATAATGGGAAGACAAGGACTAGGAACCATGAATGAAAATGGAGAGAGATTTTTGCAGCAGCTTGTGCAGACAACAACTTGGTCATCTGTGGGTCGATTTTCCCACACAAGGTCGTCCATAAAGCAACTTGGGTTTCTGCTGACCATACTGTACAACAGAAAATCAGATTGACCACATCTGCACTAGCCAAAAGTTTAGGCGCTAACTGCTGGGTGTCAGAGTTAAAAGGGGAGCTGACTCTGGATCTGACCATCACCTTGTCACCGCAAAGGATCCAGCTGAAACTGAAATGCACGAAACCCAGAGAAGGACGAGTCAAAATCAATGCACAGCAATTTCAGGATATGGGCACATCGGAACTCTACCAAGCCATGTTACACAACCAGTTCCAAGCACTACAAGTGCCACAAAACCAAGAAACAGAAACCCCAAGATCACTGGAGAATACGTGGAAAGATCTGAAAACCATATGGAAAGAGACATGCGAAGAAGTGGTAGGGAGAAGGAAGACAAACAACAAACCCTGGCTATCCATGGAAATGTTCAAGAAAGTGAGTGAGAGAAGAGGAAAAAAGTAGGTACTAAACAGAAGTGAAACCAGAACAAAAAAGGTGATAGCACAGAAAGAATATTAAGCAGCCAACAAAGAAATGAAGAAACAGGTCAGAAGGGACAAAAAGAAGTACATCGAGGATTTAGCACAACAAGCAGAGGAAGCAGCAGGAAAAAACTATCGGAAGGAACTCTACTTAACCACAAAAAAGCTCACAGGCAAGTTCAAACAAACACAAGTGCAAATTAAAAACTCACAGGGTACACGCCTCACAACCAAAGAAGACCAACTTCAGAGATGGATGGAACACTTTATAGCACTGCTGAACAGGCAGCCTCCTCAACTGACAGCAGAGATCCTGCTAGCCGCAAACATGTTGGAGATAAACTGCAACCCCCCCCACCAAGACAAAAATTAAGAAGGCCATTAAGGCCTTGAGAGGAGGCAATGCAGAGGGGCCGGATGAGATACCAGTTGAATCCCTCAAGGCAGATATTGAAACCTCCCAAATGATTTGCATGAGATAGAAGAAAATGTCCTGTCAGACTAGAGAAAAAAACATTGAAAAAACATTGTGAAGATTCCTAAGAAAGGGGAGCTCAGGGAGTGCAAAAAGGACAGATGAATAGTGCTGCTTTCAACACCAGGACAGGTGCTCAACCACATTCTACTGGAGAGGCTTCAGAATGTGGTTGATGATATACTGAGGGAAAACCAGGCTGGCTTCAGGAACAGTAGATCCTGTGGTAGCCAAATAGCCACCCTTAGGATTATCACTGAGCAATCCATCAAATGGAACTCTCCTGTCTATGTCAGTTTCATAGATTTTGAAAAAGCTTTTGACGTTCTGGATCGGGAGATGCTGTGGAAACTGATGGCGCACTATGGCATCCCACCAAAGTTCATCAGCATCATCAAGAGCACCTACCAAGTGATGCAATGTCAAGTTCCCCATGAAGGATGCATATCAGAGGCCTTTGAGGTCCTGACTGGGGTGCGGCAGGGATCCGCCCTTCCTCTTCCTCCTCTGCATAGACTGGACTATGAAACGGGTAACCAGCAACAGCCAAACCGGCATACAGTGGAGCCTGACTGAACAGCTCGAAGATCTGGATATTGCTGATGATTTGGCACTACTAGCACACACCCACCAACAGATGCAGGAAAAATCACACAAACTAGAGGTAACTGCTGTTTCGCTTGGGCTCAAAATCAACTCATCAAAAACCAAAGTAATGTGAATCAACAACAAGACAATCGTGGATCAAAGCCAGCTAAAGGAAGTAGTCAGTTTTACATACCTCAGGAGTATAAGGAGGAACGGAAAAGGATGTCAAAGCCAGAATCGGAAAAGCAAGGACAACATTTATCTTAAACTAAATCTGGAAAACAATAATCCTATCACCAAGACCAAACTAAAAATATTCAACTCAAATGTCAAATCCACTCTACATAATGGATCTGAAACATGAAAGACAACCACCAACATACTCAACAAACTAGAGACATGCATTAATGCCTCCATCGCCCCCTGGGAATCTACTGGCCCAACAGCATCACTAACGCCAACCTGTGGGAACTCACCAAACAAGAAATAATAGAAATCCAAATCAGGAGGAGAAAATGGAAATGGATAGGTAACACACTTAGAAGACAAAACAAATCAATCACAAAGCAGGCTCTAACATGGAACCCACAAGGCAGGAGGAAGAGAGGAAGACCGAGAACCACCTGGAGATGTATCACAGAATAAGAGATGAAGGCAGAAGGGCTGGATTTGAATGTGGAGTGGTAATCATTGCATGTGAATACATGACTGGGCCAGATCTGCCTCTGGAGGAAAGTCATTCACACCTCTGGGTACCAATGCGCAGTGGCTGTGGCGGGAAAGGGGGTGTTTGAGTGACAAAAAGACAGTAAACGTGTCTGTAACTATTCAAAAAATGTGTTTTTAGAACTTTGAAAGCGCTGACACTTAAATCCTAATTATTTAAGAAAAGTCATGAAAGGAGGAGACCTTATGGTGCAAGAGTAATATGATTTTAAAATCCCAAAGTTGGGAAGTGCGTGTTCATATTTGACTTGGTGGCACAAGTACGAGCGGGGGAGAAATCGCATGGCTCTGCAACTATGTAATCCGACATACGTCGGGTCAAGTTAAGAAGTCTGTCTGATTTACCATGAGCTAGAAGATATGGTAAGGACTTGTATCAGTGTTTTAGCTTTAGAGATATTGAATGCAGAAGTTGATAACATATGTTAGTAATGCAGAGGAAGTAAATCGAGTCCCAACTTCCAAACAACCTCGTCAACTATAGGCTACTGTAGCCTATACAAAACTTGAAAACGTTTTTTTTTTCTTTCACAGACATATGCTATGGGAGCCCATGCATTCCCAATAGCATTCCTAATGAATGCTGACAATTTCTGCTTTCAATAACTCAAAACAGAAACACTGGCGCAAGTGCTTATAGATAGCCTACTGAACAACTCCCAGTTCATGGTACATCAGACATGCTTCTTACGAAAGGTGAACTGTCCCTTTAAACCCAACTGATCAGGTGCACAATGTACATTTTAAACGTTACTTCTTGAACAGTTTTTAACCAAACGTTTGATTTTTTCAGTTTGATAAGCTTACCAAACGTTCGATTTCATTCAGTTTGATGTCATATTTGACATAGCCTAATTTCATTACAGTGGCGGTTTTATCAAGTTTAGCACAAGGACCACAGCCCTTACAAAACATAATAGCGTAGGCCTGCTGTATTTTGGGTCATGGATTTATGCTCTGCCTCTTCCATTGCGAACGCGCTCCCAGTCCCCTCTATAGTTTTGAGACAAAAATGCAAAGAATGTCAAAACCGTAACCTTACTGTGAAGCTATTATATAGCCTAGTCGATGCTGCATACTATCTTTTCTTCAACAACAATAAATGACACTATGGAATCATTCCAATACTTTTATTTGTATCTGCATCAGGTATATGTTTGTGGCAGGCAAACCACGCGCATTTACGTAGGTACCAGACATTACCTTGCACTTTATTCAGTGGTTGTCATTGTGTCCAATAGGCATGATTTTGAACAAATATGATCGATGGGAATAATGTTCATCTGCCTTTATGCTTTGCTTATAATTTTCTGAGTAGCAGCTATATATTGGCTTTCCCCCATACTTGATTCACTCAGACATATAGAAGTGTGAGGAACGCTTTCATCCACCGATATATCACGTTTCATATATTGCACGAATCAGTAGGCCTACTATAGTCTCTGATGTCTGTCAACATTTTCAGCCTATTTGTTTTTGCATAATAATTTGGGCTGGTTGTCTCGGAAAGTAATGTGAGGACAGGCACTGGTTTGTTCACCCTGTTCCCGTGATTTTAAATAATTGCGTAGGCCTTCCTATGTTGTTTTGAAGACACATGAGGATAGACACTGCCCTCCTCCTCATCTTCATCATCACACTAGTGCTAACCCTTAACATAAGTGAGCGATTTTAATGTAGAGTGGTAATCATTGCATGTGAATGCATGAATGGGCCAGACCTGCCTCTGGAGGAAAGTCATTCACACCTCTGGGTACCAATGAGTAGTGGCACACTGTGGCGGGAAAGGGGGTAAACATTTCTGAGAGTATAAAAAAAAAAAACTTGTTTTAGAACTTTGAAAGTGCTTACACTTAAATCCTAACTATTTAAGGAGTCCTGAAAGGAGGAGACCTTATGGTGCCAGAGTAATATGATTTTTAAATCTCAACGTTGGGAAGTGCGTGTTCATATTTGACTTGGTGGCACAAGTACGAGCGGGGGAGAAATTGCATGGCTCTGCAACTATGTAATCCGACATACGTCGGGTCAAGTTAAGAAGTCTGTCTGATTTACCATGAGCTAGGAGATATGATAAGGACTTGTATCAGTGTTTTAGCTTTAGAGATATTGAATGCAGAAGTTGATAGCATATGTTAGTAATGCAGAGAAAGTAAATCGGGTCCCAACTTCCAAACAACCTCGTCAACTATAGGCTACTGTAGCCCATACAAAACTTGAAAACGTATTTATTTTTCTTTCACAGAGATATGCTATGGGAGCCCATGCACTTCCAATAGCATTCCTAATGCATGCTGACAATTTCTGCTTTCAATATCTCAAAAAGAGAAACACTGGCACAAGTGCTTATAGATACTGAATATCTCCCACTTCATGGTAAATCAGACAGGCTTCTTACGAAAGGTGAACTGTCCCTTTAAACCCAATGGATCAGGTGCATAGAGATGGCAGCCTCCTGGAATGATGTCATTCGGTCCTACTGGCCAATATACACCATTACTTTTGCTCTGCCTTTGTAACTGAACTGGCAAGAGAAGATGTTGGCATTTAGACACTGTAGGACATTATGGGACAGGTATAGAAAAAAACTGAGAATTACAGATAGAGGGAGATGCACACCAGGACTGGAGAGGTGCTGGCCAAGGCAGAATGTAACTCTAAGACAGTCTATGTGGAAACTGCAAGACTTTATTGCATTGAGGCTATGAGTGTACCATTACTTTTTTCAAGTCAGTGAAAAAAAGTAATATCATCAATCCAGAAGGCTGCCATCTTGAATCATTTGGTCCATTGAATCATTACAGGATCAGATGGTATATGGCAGGCTTTATCTCTTAAGGCATTTTAAAGGACAAGCACTAAACCCAAGACTTCAGTTTCAAGGAGGGCTGCAGACAAAATGTTCAGACAGGGCAGAACAAGCCCTTAAACTGAAAGATGATTAGAAAACTTCGGTGAGACATGACGTGCATCAAAGTGATCGTTCACTTTTCCAAGTGAATCAAACATTTCTGAGCTAATTCAGGTTGATGTGAGATGTTATTCATCGCATACATAAGGCTCCAGCAGTCTGCGATAACGTCCTCATTATATTTCACTGCATATACCTGGAAGCACGCAGTCTGGCGTGCACTGGCATTTGATTACAGAGGGATGAGACCAGCAGTGAAACACTGTTTTTGGAGCACAAAAGATCCCGCCAAGGTTGTTACATGGGCCCCCCTTTGATCTCTCAGCTTCTTTTGTTTCAGTTTTTATACCAGGCAAATTGTAAATCACTTGATGGATGTATTGGACAGGGCACACCAAGTACCAATAAACTGTAGGGTATACATACTATAGATGGAAAAAAGAAAAGGAAAAAAACTTTCCCATCATTGATTGTTTGAGATGGATTGAAAGTGAAAGGATTCTTGATCAGATTCTTTATCTGCCAAGTATATTTGCATGTACAAGGAATGTGACTTGGCGAGGTTGGTGCATAAAGGACATATAGCAATAAAATATTGGCAAAATATATGAAAAAAAAATGTAAACAGATGTTAATTAAGTCATCAAAATAAAAGAACTCTGAGTACTGTAAACAGGTAAAAAAAAAAGGTAGGAAGTCCCGGGGTCAGTGAGAGGCAGGGGGCTTGTTTGTGAGCCCCACTGCCATGGGGAAGAAATTGTTCAGGTGGTGCAAGGTATTGGTCCTGATAGACAGAAACCTTTTGCTGGACGGAAGTCTTTGGAAGAGGTGGTGACCGGGATGGGAAGGGTTGGCGATGATCTTTCCTGCTCTCTTCCTGGTCCTGGAGTGGTACAGATCCAGGAGAGACGTCAGGTTGCAGCCGATGACCCTCTAGGTTGACCGGATGATCTGCTGTAGTCTGCCTTTGTCCTTGGCAGTGGAGGCAGTGAACCAGATGGTGACAGACGAGGTAAGGATGGACTCGTTTGGACTCGACCAACATTTTCTGAGGCAGGATGAATTTCTTCAGCTGCCGCAGGAAGAGCATCCTGTACTGGCCTTTTTTTGATGGTGGAGGTGATGTTCTCCCCCCACCTGAGGTCCTGTGAGATTATTGTCCCCAGGAATTTGAATGACTCCACAGTGTTAACTGGGAGATGTTAGGCTTACTATGCTTCAGGCAGGGCTACATTCAATCCTCTTTGATCTCCCCCTGTGGAAAAAAAAACAAAAACAAGGGTGGATCCGCAATAGCTGTGACCACATGCATGCATACACACACTCACACCAACAC
>OMKL01044055.1:0-11439 GCA_900302295.1 Parasudis fraserbrunneri
TACAGTGGCTTTCCTCTCTCTCTTTCTTCCTCGCCTCTCCTCTACTAGTTGGTTTAGAGGTCTGGATCAGGCTGAAAATTCAACCATACCTGAATGACTGACAGGTCTCACTAAATTTGAAGCACAAGGCCGGAACTGCCCAGTCCACTGTTGCCCATGGCCTCTTTCTGGCTTCACTTCACGCTGTGAATCGCACTGAGTTCGCTTACATGCGCGACACACACACACACACACACACACACACACACACACACACACACACAAAGCATCTCTATGACCGGCAATGTCACTAACTCACTCACTCACTCAGTCATTCATTCATTCACTGATTCAGTCACTCACACTTAGCCGCTCTGCCCCCTAGTGGTGACCCACAAGCATTAGGTTGACATTGACTTCAATCACACTTCCACACTCAATCACACACACACACACAACGTTGACAGAGCTAGCCATCTCAAAACCACAGTATAGTTTGTATTTTTGTAGTTAAAATGATGCACTAGCAAGCATTGCGTTTTGATCATGAAGAGCAATGGATTTGTTTTGTATTGTGCACGTGTTGAGAGAGAGAGAGAGGGAATAGAGCTATGCTAAGTGGTCAGTTGCACATCTTGCCTTATGATTGTAAATGATAGCCATCTCAGGACTATGTATGAAGGTAGCACCAACATCATGCACTCTATGCGAGAATGGTTTGCATCTATGACACTGTGTGTCCTTGTTCTTGTAACGTTAGCTAACCCTAACTGGAACAGAATACGCAATACCAGAGGGATTTATGAATGGTTGGAATAATAATAGATGTGATGCAGGGATGCTATCCTTATGAGTAGCAGCTGCTAACTTAGCTTTAGCTGTCTTGTATGTTTGTTGGACTGCTAAGCTGTTACGTTAGCGTTAGCTAGCAAGTTTAGCCAGTTAGCTGCTTGGTCTGAATGTGGTCTGAACAGCTCAGACTCAATAGTATTTATTAAGATATATTGTCATAAGGATAGCATTCCTGTAACTGGCTGTCACTGTTCTTTTCTTGCTAGCGGGGCTAAAAATAAACAAGTTAGTAGTGTGCGTTGCACAGCAACTGCCTCACACTATGTGCAGGCATCCAGGAGGACCTATTTCCTTGTATAAATAATTTATTAAATTAGTAATAGAAACGTAAAATTGGAGTGTGTCTGTAACTTTCATATTGCCATACTTTGGTTACCGTTTTATAAAAGCCATGATATATCGTGCTTCGCTTCGCATCCTTAACTGTGATATAACAATATACCATGGCCTGTCATGAGCCATTACTTAATCATACAATGCAGAATTTAACTGCACAACAGCTGCTAGCATAGACAACAAGGTCAGACCTGTAATTCGTTATCCATTTTGAATTAACCGCCGGTAACCATGGCTGATATTTAGTGATAGGGGTGTGACAAATCAGGGAAGGACACGTCGTGACTTGTCAGGTCTTGCTCGTAAAAGAGATCCTTGATCTCAAGCATTTTACCTGGTTAAATAAAGGTCAAACAAAAAACAAAAACAAAAATAAGACCCAATAAGAAAGCGAACCTGGGTGTCTGCATCATCGCTTTCAAAAGTCTCCATTTGTGCCTGTCCACACTATTACGCAACCCCGGATTTTGCAAACGAAAACAGGGTATGCAGCGTATTCAAGCCTCTCTGATTTAATGGATCGAAAACGGCAGAGTAGTGTGGCCGATAGGCGTAAACATAGCAAAGAATATGCAAATTAGAATGAAAACATATTAGTGTGGATGTAGCATCAGAAAAGTGTGCCAGAGGCACCACACTTGGCCCACAGCAGAGCACTGTCTACTGTAATTAACATAACAGCAATTTGCATCTGAAAAGATGAAAAACACAATAGCGTTGTGTGCCCGACAACATTCATTGGCTATATTGACTCATGACACATCAACAACATACAGAACACATCATTTGTCGCATTAAATTCAGCAGCTAAGCACTGACAACACAATGCACTATAACTATGATGGCTAGCATTAACGTTAGCTACGATGGCTAGCGTTAATCAGTAATGTTAGGCGGTCTAGAGTACATAAACTTGTCACATAATACACAGACAATAGCGTTGTAACATTAGCCTAAGCAACCAACCAACACATCACTTAGCAAAACAGTGATAGTAAAACACATTGTGTGTCCTTTACTCGGCTCGAGCTGTTCCATCCTTACGTTTCGCTGTGCAGTGCACATACAGATACAGTGGCTCCAATTATTGAACTTTTACAGGAGACAGTCTAATGTAGGATAATCTTCTAATCTGTCTTCAGACAGACATTGCTGTTACTACCTTTTTATTTTCAATTACATATTCGTCAGGACTCAACCACTGCTATAGTTAATCATTGACTCACTATAGGTGTTAACAGCACTCGGAAGGATGCTCAGCGCCCCTCTGCCTGCCTGCACAGAGCAGTCTAGTCCTAAGGTGGTAGCCTATCAGTGAGCACTGGAAACACAGAGTCAAAAGCATTTTTTGACTCTTTACTAATAAATCATATCTGTTGGCAACATGGTGCAAAACTAATAGACCTCTCATGTGTGTTGTATTTTTTTCTGCCCAAATAGGGGAGGATGGTTCCCTCTGTCTGCCATGGCACGGGAAATGAATGGATTATTAAACTAGCTTCATCTGTAGTTCACACAGGCTCTTTACCTTGAATGAGGTCTACTACTTCAATTTCTCTCTCTGACAATTTAGAATTTTGAAGCGGCAATTTAAAAGAAGGAAAAAAATCCCACAGTTTCACTGTGTTGAGAGGCAGCTAATGCTAGCTGTGTAGCCTGTTAACTTTGCAGTAGCTCCATACCTTTGCCACAGTGAACTCTGTATATCCATCAGCCCAAGATATAGGAAACATCACTCTGCTTCTTTGACTCTGCTAAAACTCAGACAACAATTTCAGATAGCACCAGCAGGTATCATGCTAACTAGTCTGGGTTAGTTAAAGTAGTCGATAAAGCAGGTCACAAATCTCTGAGGGGCTTTGAGACTCTTATGTCTAGATCAGAAAGAACGCTTTTTTGTAGCTGGGTGGGGCTTTTGTGTCGTTAGTATTTTGCACTTGAAAGCGGGATAATGTGGATAATGCTGTTTGAAGTGATGATTTAGGGAGATGCAGAGAAAGGTGTCACTAGATTCACCTACATAACCTGCGCATGCATCCTATAAAACGTCCCACAAAACATCCCTTACAAAATGTCCCTCACAAAACGTCCATGTATGAGTGAGTGAGTGACCACAATTTGCCACATATAGCCCACGGCGGAAATCCTGCACGTCATGGGAAAAAAAGGCTAATTAGCAAATCGTCCTGTACAGCATCATTTAACCTCTCACACCAAATGAACATTACTGGTAAAAGGAAAACATTGATCATTTTTGGCATTAGGAGAAAAATTAAAGGAACCAGAGCTTAAAGAACCAGTGCAATGATGTTAATTCAGTCAGCAAAAGCTTATTGTGGAATGTTAATGTCAGGAGTGTATTTTTGTCAGCTTCAGATGCATCATTTGATTTGTTATAATTGTTGTAGTGCACCCTCTCTGAGCACAGCCAACTCTGAGTATGTTGAGGGGGGTGGCCCTCTGTTCATTGAAAGGTGATGTCAAGTTAATACATGAAACTTTCAAATAAAGAAATTCATGGGACCATAATCAGTTACCATATGAGATTAACATTGGCTAACCTGTGATAGAAGGTGATAAATACATTGTCACAGTTACTGTAGATGTTTTTGAACCACTAAAATTAACAAAAATTTGAGCAAACTAGGTTAATTGTGGACTAGCTAGCTGATATCCTTTACAACTACTGACAACTGATAGACTGACTGATGGGCCAATCAAGGTAACCAAGTAGATTAGGCCCGGAGCAGCTCAGTTGGCAGTGGGGAAAGCTAAACAAAGCGGGAGCACGGATTCCAGCACAGCACGGCAAGGTAGCGGAAAAACGCCAATAGATAATGAAGAAGCCATGCTTAGTCTTGTGGTGGAAACTACTGAAGTTACGTTTGCTTTAGTTATAACTACTGCTGATAAGAACATGCTAGTGAAACATGCTGCATATTATTTGACCAAAGTTGGGAAACAATTGTTATTCTCTCAGGAGATTTCTGAGCACAAGGGTGCATTAAACTTTTAGTTAGGTAACTACATACACAAGGGAGGTTATCACCCTTACAATTCTTTTGACCTTGGGCCGTAACTGAGGCTTGGGGTGTCCAACATCTTAGGCCTCAATGGTGAGAAGAAGAGTTTGAAACATGTGACATAGCCTTTGGGGATCTGAATTCTTCACCTCTGGTTTGAAACCCACCCACCCCTTTCAGTGGGCAATGCAGAAAACCAAATGCCTTGAATGAAATAGCCATACAGAGCTTGAGGATACTGTAGCCTGCATTCATCATCCTTTATTGAATTTTTGTATACAGTGGTACATGACGTAAAATAACCTTTGTCTCCTATAGCTAATGTTTATTGACCATTGGCCATGTGGGAAGCTTCTACATCCACTTCCTCTGTTTTTGATGGGTTACTTGGCTGAAGTTTCTCTGAAATGTTGGTTTGCATTATGTTCCCATACCTGTCTCTCTATTTTAATTGAGCAACAAAACACACTTTCCCAATTTTGCAACTGTCTAATACAAAGAACATGCTGGGACTGGTAGCCCATTGTTGTGAGGAACCAGAGTGGTGAGCATGAAGTCTGAACCCTAAAGCCTGCCAGGAAGATTTCAACTCAGGGTGTTATGGTCCTGAAAATGACATATCGTATATCTAAATTTCTATCCCATGAGCAATGATGATCCTGATCTTATCTAGTCTGGAAACATCCCAGCATTGCTTCCAAAAAACTAAAAGGGAGTTATTTGATGCTGGTCTTTTCAGTTCTTAAGAAAGACCAAATACCAACGTATTAGATGGTCTGTTGTATAGGAAGATTTTAAAGACCTTTTGTGGGCATTTCTGCTTTAATAGGCAGTATATAGTATAGGTTAACAGGAAAGAGAGGGGATGACATGGAACATTATGTCATCAACCGGGCTCAAAATGACGTTGCAAGCACGTGGAATTTGCCTTACTCCTCTAAGGTAACCATTTTCATTAAGTTACTCTTGTAGCCTCTTTCCACCAGAACACATCAGCAAATTATAAGTGCTTTGTCACATTATCACCTTCCTCTGCCCACCAGGATCTGTCTTCCAGATTTGAAACCCCCTCCTCCCACCCTTTTCTTCCCTCTTTTCTCTCACAGAAGCCCCCAGGAGTGGGCAGGTGTACGTAACTCACATCATCCCCCCAGGCAGCCATAGCTGTAAGATGAGAAGGACATGTTCTTAGTTGAAAAAGGAGTTGTTATGTGGAATTTCAGGTCACACCTTTTGATAACGCTCCTGGTTATGCAACATATCAGGCCTGAGCGGGGGTGTATTCTGGCCACAGAACACTGACAAATGCTAGCAAAAATGCTATAGCTTGTTAAAAGAAATTGCAGCAATTTGCATCAGCTTTTATGTATCAACATGATGTGTTCTTTATGTAAAATTATTATGTGTAAAGGGCAGACAAAATAAAATGTGTCCTGTTGAAATTATTGTAAGAACAATGCGTGTTTCAGCCCAAATATAGGCTAGCATTACTTTGAAGACTGAAGAGGAAGGTGCTTGTTATCTGACCCAGGGTATGTTAGCAGGTGGCAATAAGCTGGTACTATGTGCTATACTGAGCCAATATCAGAGTCATTTGGGAAAAGACAGGCACTGTAGTAGTTTCCCTGCAGTTTAGATCAGTGATATTGTAAGTAAACCACTTCCCATAAAAATCTTGATAAAAGTTTATCTTCCATAGAAATACCACACTGTGCTTTTGCGAATGGGAGTGCATTTTGAGGTTTGGAAAAAAACAACATAATACAGAGCCTCAAAATGCTCTATAGCCTAGTGTAGGGCTCTGCCAATGTTTATTAACCATGGTGGTTTGTTACCTCCCATTCTTCAATTTGGAGATAGAGTGTGGTGTAGACATCCAACTAAGGTTAATATTTCTTAGTACAGTAGAATCCTGTGGCCTCTAAACATGCTCATAGCACCATGTTTTTCTCCAGTTCCATTGGTTCCACCCTGCATGAAGAAACATGGCCAAAATATACATATATTCAGAACTCCAACTGACACATTGAAGCCAAGAGTGGCACACTCATACAGCAGTGAAGCTAGTTTTGATAAGTTCTCTTTCTAATATACTGGGGCTTAATTAAAAATGTCTCATGTTGCTGATTTAATTTTTTTTTTGCATCAATGCCTCAATGCCTCATTTGATACAATGAGGCATTCTGGCCCAGGCACAGAGATAAATGGATTCCTCTTGCAGTTTTCAGAGGCCTCTGTCCCAGAAGCCCAGCTGAAATTATGTTTGTTTCAGCAGGTAGCCAAATGCAAACCTGGCCATGTCCACCATGACTGCAGCGGAGAGGCAGTCTACTGTGGCTCATATGTAAATGTTGTATAAGCAAAATTGTGTACACCACTTTCTAAACAGAAATTGAGATTTGAGAAAAAACTAAACAGTGTATCTTGATTGGAGAATGTGTCTACCTTCACAGAAACTTTTAACTTACCTGTAGGCACATTTTTGAGGGCTTGGTAAATAGCAATGCAGATGGTAAATGTATACTAATGCAAAAAGTGTAGGCTATGTAATGCACTCATCTCTTCAACTAATAATTGGTCTAATTTAGTGTGGTCTTTATAACATGTTCAAATGTGATTCAGTTTACCATGGGTTGACATAGGATGCATTTTATGATGTTTGATATCTGTTTTTAAGTTCAAAATAGAAATTGACGAGTAAGAGATACAACTAAATAAGAGAATGGTTTATTATATGCCTGGTCTGTTGCCTTTTAAACCTCAAATGCCATAAGCTACATGTATGTAGCCTATTTGAGATTGTATGTAATTTAATACAGTGCTGCTGTTGCATGCACTGCTGTCCCTTGGTTTAATAGACATCTCATTCCTCGAACCCTCCAGATCTGTAGGAAATATAACACAACAAGGGTACTTACCATTATGAACTAAGCTCTGACATTTGAGGGATTACTGAAATTGCTATCATTATGGTGCATTATGTTGGTGTATCATGATGCACAGTGGCCATTTTGGCACAGTAGTCTTTGACGAGAAAGTGAAGTTTCTTGTATTACTTGTATTGTATTTTTTATTAAATCTATGTGGATACATACTTCCAGATAATAGCTTAACCTTTTCTTCTGGACTCGAAGTCAGCGTCAGAGCTCTGGACGTCAATGTCACCTCTTTTCTCTCTCTTTTGTATTACACACAATGGATTGCCCTCTATCCTTCCCAAAATGAATTGGAGGAAAAGAGGATGAACCTTCTCCATAGAACCTTCTCCATAAATTAAGTACTGTTTCTGCGATGTCCTATTGCATGTATTCTGCATATATAAGAAGACACTTTCTTTTGGTAGGCCCCCTTCAAAAATACCTCATCATTTTAATACTTTTTTCAAGGAAAATGAAAATTATGATGCAGAAAATACCATTCACTATTCATTTTCATGAATCATATTGCAATTCCCACACATACAATATACAATATGTATTTTTATTTTTGATGGTATAATGATATTTGATGTTATTTGTTTTTTCCAGTGCAAATTACAGTGTGAGTTGACAGCTTTTTTCTTTTCTTCTTCTCTTTTTTTTTGGAATGCAGTTGTCAATCAAAAGGGTATATTTTAATAAAATATTTCATCCCAAAACCTTTATAATACTGCTGCAAGGAACAGTTTTTAGATTAACTAAAACAATACATGTATAATTTTACAATTTCTATATGTCTTTGATGATGGTATAGTAAAAATCCATATCATTGCATGGAACCACAATAGTATACCTTAATATTCTGTATACCTCCGAACCCTAAAATCACATACACTGTTCAACAACTGAGATCACCTTAGTTGCTCTCACATTGGTTGAGCATCTGTGAGTCACCTGAATTTACACATTTTTTATTTGACCAAGCAAGCGAGGCCACATTTCTTCACAACAGAAGGCAAATAGTAGAGACAAATGGTCACAGTTTTGTGTGTTTTTGAATGGTGATGAATTAGAGACAGAATAAAAGTGCATATGTGACCTGGCTTTTAGACAGAGAGGAAGGAGGAAGGAAGACTATTAAAGTCAGTGCACACATTTATAGGGGAAGTTCAGAATTTTGGACCCCTAGCCCTATTTCCTACTGGCAATCCATGCTGTTCTTCATACTGGATACCCACTGCTCTGGCGAGCAACAAAATTAATGCAAAGTCAATGGGGCCACGTTCCAGTCTATACAATTGGTTTTTTTTTTCTTCATTTTTGGGGCTTGTACAGACTGGATTGTGGCCCCATTGATTTTGCATTAGTTTTGTGGCTAGCTAGCTGCAGGTGTGGGTATCCAGTATGAAGAACAGCATGGAGTGTGCTGAGAAATGACTCTACCAATTGGCAACATCATTGATAATGATAAGGCTAGGGGTCCAAAATTATGAACTTAACCTTTAAGTGATTTACCGCTCCACAATAAAGTAACTTTGACAAAACTTCACGCAGTCCAAATGTCCACTGTTATGGATTACCATACCTAACTCAAGCTAAAAAAGTCTCAGGGAGTTTGTTTTCATACTGCTGTGAATGGCTGAACGACTCCCTGGAAAACAGGGAAATTGATTCTGGTCTCTAATGACACGGACTGTACAATGATCATTATAAAAGACAGGGACAATAATGAATAATGGCAAAAACACTCAAACACGCCGGTATGGTCATTTTAAAAATCTATACATTTCAGGGAGTTAATTTCCAGTCATCTAAGGTTAGTTGTTTGAAAACACATAGGGAGTAACTGTTAGATGTGTCTGAGAGGCCCTCTCAACAACACTAGCACTGTGTTTACTTGTCAGCCTTGGCCTGCAGCTTGTCTTCTCAAACATATAACCTATGCTGTAATGAATGACGCCCACCTGCTCTCTCTCATATCACTGAGGCTACTTTACAAGCCCTCTCCCTATTCCTGTTACTAAGCAACAGCCACTCCTTGTTTACTTATGCGTTTTTGCATTGTGATTCTCATCAGAAGCCCAGCCCCTAGAGAGATGGTTGTCTCTTCCCTTTATTTAAAGCAGCATTCATGCAAAGATTACCATGTATGCTAGCTAGTAATTACCGTAGGTAGTTATACACTCCAAAGCATTAGCATTCTGGTTACCATGTATTCTAATTAGCAGTTTGTTTATTCGTCCTAAAATTATTTTGAATCTTATCTGATCTATGGTCGGTTATTTTAATGTAGGCCTATCACTTTTTTCAATATGTCGAATTAAACCTACCAAATTCCACCTAGGTTTAACCAGTAAACCATGTCAAGTTGTTGTACAGGTTTCTCTCTGTCTCTATGGCCCTGTAGTTTATTGTCCTGCACCAGTGACTTGACTATCATAAACACACAACCCATTTCATAAAGCTTTCTCAAATATTGACCTGTCCAGGCTGACCACCTCCCTCCTGCATAGCCTCAAACAATATCGTACCTCAAACAGGCAAAATTAACATTTTGATTGAATATGAAAAAACACTGTTGTAAATTAAAAAGTTTTTCAGCCTCTCCAAAGCTCTTTTTTGGTGTTTATTTTCTACTTCTCCAAGTAAGAAAACCCCTCAACAACAACAGTGTATGTTGCCAAATTGCGCATCAGCAGGGCATTTTTACATTAGTGTTTGTATAATGGGATTTGGTGGAATCAAACCTTTTTGTCATTACCGTGACATTGTTTCCCTATAAGTCTTCCCCCCAGTATACCTAAGAAAACATCATGTGACAAGATGAAGTTGACATGGTCAAAGTGCATGACACTCTAGCAATGCTAGAGCTCTAGTAATGCACCAGGCATTAAAAATCCACCTGAGGCATTTTATGCCAAACATTTCTCATGACTGCATGGATGGTATTCTAGGCTAGTTTATTCAGTCACTTAGCCTGACACTTCACGTGTCCCTGATTGAGCTGTGTGCATGACGTCACCAAATGTAATAACTTATCACACTTGTCTTTAGACCCCACAGTGAGACACACTTTTACTGGCTTTAAGATTAGATCGAAACCAGCGATGGCTAATACCCCACTAACCTAGTATCAAAGTGTGTGAAATGAGATAATCTCTCTCCAAGAGACTGATCCCCTAGGTGTGAGGGGTCCTATCTGTGAGGCTTTAGAGGGGATCAGATTGTGAGAGCTGATATGGTGATTATTCACTGTTTACCCACATTTTAACCTGTACTAATACAAAGAAAAGGGAAGAAAAGAAAACATTGTTGGAAATTAGGTTGTTTTCAGCCTCTCCAAAAACGCTTTTGGGCTTTATTTTTGGGTACTGAACCTGAGAAAACTCCTCAACAACAAATGCAACAAATAGAATGCATTGTAAATATTGGAGCCCAACAGAAGGGAATTTATTTGTGTGGATCCTTCACTAAATGCGTCTCATCCAGATGCTTGTTTGTTTGAAGGGTCATCTAAGGAGGGCTTGACCCCAGAGCGTATGACAAGGCAGAGAGAAAGATGAGACAGATGTTTTTCATCCTCTCTAGAATCTGTTCTGTCAGAATCTGTGGGCGTGTTGTCTTGTTGCACACTGCAGCATGCCTGCCTATGTGTGGACACATCAGCTTGCCTGTGTCCAGACCTGTTTGGTATGCACCCTGCTCTGGAACAACCGTCCCTGCTCCCAGCCTCGACTCACTGGTAGAACCCAGAGATTTCAGGGCCCGTATTTATCACACTTCTAAGAGTATGGGTACTGTTCTAGGATCACTGCTCAGGTCACATGACCATAATACACCTCACTCCGACTTACGAGCCAATCTGGTCTCATATCAGCGCTCCTAATTCAAGATGTTCGATGAACACGGGCCCAGAGCTCCATCTGAACTCATTGCCCGGTATGCTTTCATTCTGCCTCCTGCAATGGAAGGCACGGGGCAGGTTGAAAAAGTACCTTGGCAGTGTTCGCTGTTTTTGATACCACCTCCTCCCCACGGAATTTCTTCCTATGAAAACGTTCTGCTTTCAGAGGAACTTTCATTAGGTACTCTGTGTAGGTAGGTTGTTATCAGTTGTGGAATTCACAGCGTAGTTTTTGGCACAGTGTTGTACAGGTAGCTAGGTGCAGTGGCAGGAATGTCACAGTTGGCTTTGTCTCTATTCAAGGTTGGTTGAGTGGGCGTGTGCAGCATGGGTGTTTTTTTTTTGTTTTTTTTATGTGTGATTTTCTTTCCCCATTGCCAGTCAACCTGTGCTGTGACATGTCAGTGTTGGTATGAAAGTAAACACA
>OMKL01044060.1:0-10696 GCA_900302295.1 Parasudis fraserbrunneri
CACTGTCCCAGCCATTCCAAATCACCTCCCCTTTCTTCGGGCAAGCGCTCGGCTCCCCCACTGATGCCACTCCACCGGGCTGGAGGCTATCACGGGCCAAAGTGATCTTTTCCCATTCCGGAGGCCACTCCACCGGGCAGGAGGCCAGAACCTAAGGAGGGTCCCCTTTCCCCCTTCCTTACCCATTCCTCTCCCCCCGCCGAGCGCACCTGCCCAGGAGCGCGCGGCTCCAAGTGCATCCTCCCCAAGCTGCCTACTATGGCTGTTGCAACGCTGCTCCATCCACCGGTTTCTATTAAACATGTTAAACGTATTCTCTGTGTCTGTGTTATCATTGACGTGGGCCGAACTGGTGAAATAGTTAATGAAAGGGGGCGGGATAAAGTATATGGGGCAGGGCTAACTCACACCATTGAAAAAGGAACTCTCTGCTGAGTGCAATGATGTCTCCCACAAGTGTATGACAAACGGTTCATGAGTTATCATAGGGGGGCCAGGGCTATCACACCAATGAAAAAGGACCTCTCTTCTGAGACCAATGACACCTCCCATAAGTTTCTACGACAAACGGTTTGTGTGTTATGAAAGGGAATGTGACAAAATGGTGTGTGTTTGTGTGTGTGTGTCCTTGCCCCATGATCAAGCTTTCCACAAAGTTTGACCATGTTACGTGAATCTGTGAAGAAGTGATGCACCTTCTTGCAATAGGCCACTCCCATTGCCATGCCCCCTTTTAGCCAAATAGCATGAAGACACACACTCACATACCTTCACACACACACACACACACTTGACCTCCATAGCAAATTTCAGCCTCCTAGGGCCAAAACTGTGGCCGCTAGAGGTTGGGGAAATGTTTGTGGGTTGATGGACTGACCGACAGACAGAGCGAACTATAGAGCTGCTGGTTGCAGCTAAAAATGTGTGAAAAGAATGATGTCCCAATCTAGGACAAAAACTCTTTTTAACTCACTTACTTTTCAACCCGAATACTAGTGAGAACAGCACAACCTTACAGCACTACTTAACATAACATCTGAAATTCTGTTTCAGCCAGTGGGCTCTGTTCAGACGTCAATGGATTGTTCCCTGTTGGCCAGAGGGTTTGTGTGAAACGCAGCCAAAGCAAGCTTACTCATCATCAGTCAATAGTAGTCCAATAGAACAAGTGTTAAGGGCTGTGACTAATGATGGCTTCTAGGAAACTTATTTTTCTCCAACAAAGGAAATATCACATTCCAGTGTGGCAATGCAGAATGAAAAATAAAGGTGAATTTGAAAGAATTCTGTCACTTTAGTCTTTCTCAAAATGTCCATTTCATAGAATAAAATAAGTCAAGATACATACTGTAGCTTTTTTTCTTTTGATGTACCTTTATTATCCAGGAAAGCCTTGCTGAGCAGAGACACTGTTAAGTAATACCCTGATACACACTCACATACCTCTTTTCAGTCCAAAACAGTGACCCAGGGTTTAATTCCTCAGTCTCCCTCCATTCAGTCTTAGCCAGTGGATTAAAAGTGACAGAGCTCAAACAAACATCAACATTTTTATCATCATTACACATGCTCAGCTTTGTCACTGATCAACTCAATCCTTCTTCTTTTATACTCCCTCAAATACTCGTTTCCTCAAGAGAACCAAATTTGTATGGATGACCAGATTTAGTGGGTAGAAAATAATTGCGCAAACTTGCTTAATTTCAGAATTTATTCATGTTATTCCTATGGTCTAAGACAATCCAAAAATATTGGACAACATGAGTCAACATGAACTGGAGTGGTAAAACTCAAATATGTGATGTCATCACGTATTGAGTCTGAAGCTGCTCCATAGACAATGAATTGGGAGAGATGGTATAGATGACACTGAGAGCATGCAGGGGAATGTTCTGAGTCTATGGGTACATTTTCTGTTTCAGAACTGAGAACACTACACGACACTACATTCAGTGAGTCCACAAATTCAGTGTCCCATCCATTGTCAATGGAGCAGCTCCAGACTTTATACTTGATGACATCACAAGTTTGAGTCTTACTTCTCTGTTTTTTGGCTTTGGGTGAGAGTAGCTCATGTTCACAAATATTGATTCAACTTTCCTTGGCCAGGGAAATAACATATTGGAATTCTTAATTTGGGTGGTGTTCCCCTTTAAGCCTTCCTACCACAGCTACTTGTAATTTTCCCTGTAGAGTTTGCTCTTAGAATCGCATGAGATCCTTTGCTCAAACTGCTGAGAGAGAACATAACAAAACAATTAAATGTTTCTCCGATTTTTTGTCTTCTTTTATGAATTGTTTTGTTCATGACATATAAAATCTGTGTTCCACTGTACCATATGAAGTAGATAGAGTGAGCACTCCCATATGAAAATTAACTATAGTAAAATGCCTAGTATTCCTGTTGGGGCTTTTTTGAACACACTACTAATGTGATTCATAGTATTCCTGTTTGTTTTTTTACGACAGAAATAATGATTTTTTATTATTTTTTTATTATGATTCACCATAATATTTCTATCGCGGAATATTATAGAAATGTAAGGTGAATCACTATAACATTCCTGTGGTTTTACCATAGCAATATGGCATTACTAATTTGGTTCGTATGACAGAACCACAGGAATACTATCGTTTTACCATAGTTCCCTCTTGTATTGGCTGTATTCCAGCGTTAATGGTCTCTGGCAGCTAAGTGATGTCACATGGACCCAACACAATCCCACTCTGACCCCTCACCCGGGAACAGCTGGCCGCTGTCTGTCCTGCCAAATTAACATGGGCAGACATGTACATGCGAGTGAGTGAGCTTGTGTTAATCAGTTGGCATGTCTACTGACCGCGCACAGTTATCTGCCTGGTTTAAAGCTGTGACCCCTTGCTCATCTCTGGCTGAGTGACTGAGCATTCCAATACTCTTCGCTTTTGGAGGGAATTAATGATGTTTATTTTATTTTTTTTGGAAATATGGACTCAAATATAAATGTACAATGTAGTATATAAGTAAAACCATTTTCTTTGGACCATTAGGTACTCTGAATGTGATAACATGCTCAACACAACAACAACAACTACTACAACAACACAGTTCATTATGTTGCAATACTATGAACAACAACATAAAACATATGGCATGTTAATGTAGGTGACATCTAATTTTCTCACCTCTAATAATAGTCAAGGTGCTAAGCTACTATACCGGTATCCCCTTCCTCTCGATGTGTGTAGAGTTAATGGTATGAATGTAACCACGTGTTACAATCCTCCTGCTCAGAACTAGACACCTTTCATCTTCATTTAATGAGGCGTGTGACAATCCAACATTAAGCGCTTTAAAGTCTCTAAAAAGTCTTTATTATGTGTACAGATTCCATCAGAGAAAAACACAGCTTTGCAGCACTTCAACAGCTGCCGTGTGGTCCATTTGAAAGCCTGATTCCTGACTTTTCTGTGGAGGCCCATCATTTAAATGTGTCAGTGAGCAGCGTCTATTTTAGGCCTTTGTGTCCCATTAGAATTGCTTTCTAACATAACCTGATTATGTGTGATTCAGCACAATCCTTTTGAAAGTATTAGAAACTAGAAGAATGCACTCAGAGTGCAGATCAAGGCTTCACAATTTCCCCTCTTTGCCGTTACTTTCACTCACAAGATTTTACTGGGTAGATGACAGAAACGAGAGTAGGTTATATTGCCAGTCTTAAACAGATCCAAGCTGTAAATCCATGTTTTATGTATCAACAATGGTTACCTCACATCACACTGCCGACAAACATATTTGTCAAGATTGGTGCAAAGCGGACAAATCGTTCACAAGTAGCACATCACTTTGTGTTAACTGTACACTTTTTAGAAATATTATTGGATTTGAGGGTCATATGGTCTGGCTTATCAGCTATCTAAATGATACATATTGATACTGTCAAAAGGATATCACAAAGGGACAACACATTTCAGAAGCCGTTGACTTCATGATATCAGTTTTCTAAGAATAAGGCCACCATGAGGTCATATAACTCTAAACTTCACAGGGCTCCTCGCTATAGTAAGAAAACATTTGTCAAGGTTGATGCAAATCGGACAAGTAACACATCATTTCCTGTTCATCATGCATTTATCTGAAATTCGATTGACTTATCAACTATGTAAATAGTAATTTAAAGATGTTAGTCCCCAGATGCTACACAGCTGGTTTCATGCGAATCAGGTGAACAGCCTGGGAGGACTAGGGAAAAAAGTGATTTGCGAAAAAAGTGATTTGCAAAAAAATCTAAATGGCAGAAAATCCAATATGGCGGACTTCATAGTGTCAGGATAAAGGGGGGAATGGGACGCCAGTCACAGACTGGGTGAATCTCCAAGTTGACCCCAAGCGGTAACCACAAAAATCGCTAAGCAACAGAAAGGGACAGGAGGGAAAACAAATAATACAGAACTTAAATAACAGCTCTGCCTACTCCTGGGCACTACGGCCGGTGGCCTCTGAAAAGAGCGACTCAAAACCTGCTGCCGAGCAGCTACCTAGAAAGCAAAATCCCAAATAGAAACTAAAGTGGAACCTCCACAGCACTAAAAAAGGAAAGAGCCCAGAGAAAGAAATAACTAATGACCAAATCTCACAGATATGGTGTGGTAGCCTCTGTGGATCTACACATCGCAAACACACAGCACCATGCTCCCACTACCTCTAATAATCAGACAATGAGTCAACGCTGAACACTGGAAATCAGGGCTACATATAAACTTCCAACACCTGCCCCTAATCAGAGGTAATTAGCCTCACACACCTGCCCCTCATCAGGGACAATTAATCCATAGAACCCAATCATAGACCAGTGCCACTGTGCCTCTCACACATAGGTCCTTATGGCAAATGTGTCCATGTGGACCTGCATCTCTGGGTATTATTTTTGTGATTGTACCGAGATATAGTTTGGTCAGATGGTGGCGTAAGAGTATCATGGGGTCATCAAAATCAATAGGTTTCTTTCTCTTTGGGTCATGAATGTTCACAGCAAACTTTGTGACTGTTCGACTAGCAGGTCAGGAGGTACGCTTTGAAAATTGAATGTTTGGTCTGATGGTGGTGCTAGACGAAATGTCCTGACCTGGGGTCACCAAAATCAATAAGTTTCTTCCTCTTCCTCAAGTCTCAAACAAAACTCTTGTCCTCTGGATCTACAAATCAGAAAAATTTCAGAGCCAGAATGTTCAGAATACCTTCAACTTGTCAGATAAATTCCAATATTTACCTCTATTTCTGTTAGATAGAAACATTTTTCAAAACCTCCACATCTCCCATTGGGATGAAAGGAACCTGTGCCTGCGCTAATCTCCTAAGGTGTAGGGGCAGTAAGCCTGTGCCTTGTAGAATCCTCGTGGCACAAAACAGGAAATAAGAGTGAGTTGATTTGTCTCCCTTTCTGAAACGTCTCTGGTATGGTGTGCTCATTTTGCAGTCTAGTGAGTACTCTGCTTTGCTCTATGAATGACAGTTTGATAACAAAGCGCTGATGTATAGTCACAGATGTAAGCTTCACCTTAATTACTTGCCATTTCACGTGTTCAGCGCTTTGTGTCTGCACTTCAATTACCACAATTCAACAGCTTACATAACTACACCTTTTGTCAGCCAACAGAAATACTTTTTTTTAATTTATTTTTTTTAAAGACAAAGCAGAGCATGTTTCAGCCATTTCAGTATTTACAGCAGTCTGTTACAAAATAATGATACATTCTGTTAATTTTCAAATGCATATTAGGCCTCCACTACAATTAAAGCTTCTCTTAAAAACAGTTTGTTTCAGAATCAGGATCAGAAACATAATACAAATACAACTCATGTTCAGAGATTTGTTTTGGTGACAAAATGGTGCGGTTATATAGAATAGCCCTGCCTGAAGCCTAGTAAGCCTAATATCTCCCTTAGCTAGTGAGGGGGTTCCCCTTTGGCTGACCTTTAGATGTTTGGCTGTAGAAGATCCGGTTTCAGTTACACAAAAGACTTACAAAGTTTCACAGTAGGACAGGCATACATGGTACTAGTGTACACTGTACTGTACAATGACAACAGGACCTCAAATACAGAACACAGTATGACAGACAGTAAACTATACATATCACTCACTTTCAGTAGCTCAGCACACCCTTCCACTCTTTTCACAAAAAAACATACTCAACATTAGCCTTAGCTTGATGTTATTGATCCAACTGTGCCATTGACACACAGTAGTGCTACCAGCAATGACCCAGTGATATGATTATCATTTCCAAGGTTGGTCACGCAACGATTCATCCGGCTAAATCAGATGCAGGAGATGGATAACCGATAAATCCAGAAAGAATTTAGCAATGCTGCTTTACATGTCTGTCGCTGTCTGATACACTGTGCCCCATTCTCCAGTGCAGTGACCACAGCAAGAATCAAGCAGAGTGTAAGGGGGGACATATGAATCTGTAATATTCATTTGATATTTCATGCGCTCACTGCTTCTAAGTAATACATGCAATGCCAGTCACTAGAGGAGATTAATGGATTTTTTTCTCTTGTACACATTCTCTTTACTCACTGTCACTGTCACTTTCCTCTCTCTATCACTCCCTCACATGTGTGTGTGTGTGTGTGTGTGTGTTGGGGGGATGCATGTGCACATGTAGTGGGGGGGTTGGGGCACATTGTTCTATCTCTCTTTAAACCTCTTGTATACTTATGGTAAGACATGGTCTTGCCTCTGCTTCATCAGTAACAGGGCTAATTCATATGCCACCCAAGTCAACACAAACTAGGTGATCCTTTCATTTCATAGTCTAAAAATAGAAGGCTTCGTCAAGTACACACACACACACACACACACACACACACACACACACACACACACACACACACACACACACATGCATGCATACTGATTGGCCATGCCTCTCCCCTTCTGAATATGGACTGATTCATCCTTGACTCATTACATCATTGACCTTTGAACTTGACTTTGTTGGAGGGATATGCAAACAAAATGTTCTGCTTTACCTCATGCAGTGAGGTGAGGTTTGTGGGGATTATCATTATTGTTATCCTCTAACACAGATATGGCACATAAATGACTCAGTATTGTGTCCCTGTGTAGCTTCACTATGCGTCAGATAAACTCACACTATGTTGAGAAATATGACAGAGTAAATATGAAATATGATATATACTGGTAAGTATAAATCCTACATATAGTGTGACAATCTGACAGCAGTAGAAGTCTCTTCTTGCTCAGTTCAATGTGTTCTGAAGTTTTGGTGAAGGACAGTATTGGTGAAAACTGTCCTCTATGTTTTATTGTTAAATCCACCACTCTGATAAAGTTGTGTCTCTGAGGATTGTAGATACTATTTCCTTCCCCAGTAGGGGGTAAGCCTCTTAAGGAATGAATGCAACAGCCCTACTTTATTTGAGGACAAAGTAAAGTCACTGATACATTTGGTTCAGTTTGTTGTTTGTTTTTTCATTACAGAGCCAAAGCACTGTGACCATTTTGGCATGTAAAGGATCCATTCCTTGCCACTGTAGGATAAATGTAAGCCAGGAGTTTCTTAAATCAGAGAGGTGACAGAGCCTTATCTTAAAAGGGGGATATCACTGCCATTCAAAACCTTGGCAACCCTGTAATATTGCCTCCATGGGAGATCAGAGTTCTGCTCTATTCATTTCCAACAAGTCTCCAGTGGGTGAGCAAGACAAATTGCCTCCACAAAACAGAAGGCCTTGGCTATTGTATGTAGAAATGGTTGTTTAGGTGCTATCAGGTCTCCTTACACAGCCACACTGGTTTCATTCATGCAATCCTCAAGGATTTTGCAGCCATTCTTAGATAGTGTGTAGCAGGCCATCTGTGGCTAAGAGGCGGTCTTGCATCAATACGGTTGTGACAGCCACCATATAGCAGTTATCTTTCATTGGTCCAACAGTAGAATAACCACAGAACACAGATCACTTCCTGGTAACAAATGCTCAGCAGGCCATTGGCCGTGAGACGGTTACCACCAGGGGTTTTCACCAATGGGTCAGATAGTGCACAAAACCCCAAATAAAACCCCAAACCTAAAACATCCATATCCTGACAAACATATAAAGGGAATGCAACATGTCTATGCTGTGATGTCATCAAGATGCAAAATGTGGAATGGCTACATAGAAGGTGAATTAGTAAAGAAGAGTTGTCCTGCTTCTTTTTTTTTCTTTCTATTTATTTATGTATGTATTTATTTCTTTTTAGATGTGAAGCACATCATGGACTGGCAATGCCTGTCCTGAGTGTCACAAACTGCTAAGACTCCCAAATTACAACTCCCACTACAAATGTATATATTTTTTTATTATATTTAACAAGGTGGCTGAGACAAGCAGAGAGAGCACAGGTAGCATCAGTATCATCTAGCATCAGTGCATTCATTATCCTGTTGTCTGATTGAGCTTGTTTTATTCAGACAGGCCTTTGTTCTAACTTGACCACCATCTGTTAAGTTTTGACAGAGACATTCTTTTCTATGGAAAGCACTTTTCTGACTTCTTCCAAATTCTCCATGCTACATACTATTTGTTTGCAATTGTCAGATCTGTTAATATGCAAATACTGTATGCAAAAGATTTGTATGAATACTAAAAGGACCAACATTTGAAGTATGGAGTGGATGGTTGCTACATCACTGTTTCAGTCCCACAGTTCTCTGTGCTAGGTTATTTCCAGTTCCAGGTCAGCGGAAATGTCCCTAATAAACATAAAACAAGCACACAATTTGTGATAAGCTGCGACCCATCTGGCTACAGGAAACCACCATTCCTACTGGTACTTGCTGCCTTGATATAAGCTTCAAACTGAGCACTATAGGCATTATCTTTATGCAGTTATCTAGTGGCAAAGGACAGCTGGAAATGTAAAGGAAATGTGAACCGGTGTCAATGGGACATACAGGTTATGTCTTGGCAAAGTTGTACATTCAGAAATGTAATCATAGTGCCACCATCTGGCCGATTAGTTTGATATTTGTTGTGAGGCATTGTCACACTAATATCTATTAGTGTGGCAAATTTCATGTCTCTATCATGTGATTTTTTTTGTAAATAGTGCCAGCATGTGACAGAATGACACAAAACTTTGTACACTTTTCTTATTTACTCAAGTACTGTTCTTAAAACTACTTATTAAAGCACACACTGTATAAGCCCCTTTTTTTTTTTCTTCTTTTTTTTTTTTACATTTGTTTAATGTGTTTACAGAAAATGTGCCACATTATCAAAATTAATTTGGCAATGATATACTGATGCAAAAATTCAACATACAACACTCACTTCTTCCTCACGATAGCACTGAGCTGACAATTACTGTAAATAAACTAGAAGAATGCACTTAGTAGAGTGCAGATCTCTGCCAAGGCCAAACAATCTCCTCACTTTGCCAGGGAACATTTTACTTAATAGATGACAGAAACAAGAGTTGCTGATATTGCCAGTCTTAACAGACCCAAAATCACCATGTCTCTCCTGCTAGAGGTCATGAATATATATATAGCAAATGTCGTGACTATACGATTAACAGGTCAGGAGATATGCTCATTAGAAAATGGAAGGTTTTGCTTGATGAGGCGCTAGGGGTGATTTCTTCCTCTTGGGGTCATGAATCAAATTCCATGGCAATCTGGCAATTACTATTTGAGATTGCTTGATCTCACGTTAGGCCTGATGGTGGCGCTGGAGGAAAGGTCATGGGGTGACAAAAATGTATTGATTTGTTCATCTAGGGGTTATGAATTTGCACAGAAAATATTATGGCAATTCAGCCATTACTTTTCTAGATATCTTGTTCTCAGTTTGGCCTGATGATTGCACTTGAGGAAACATCGTGGTGTCACCAAAATCAATGGGTTTCTTTCTCTTGGGGTCATGAATGTGCACAGCAAATATCACGACAATCCGGCCATTACTTTTCACGATATGTCCGGAAAAAGCACACACATGCACACACACTCACACATTGTCATGGTCATACCATGAACCAGCGGAGTTTCCCCGTGTCTCTTGTGTCTCTCCCTCCCCTGTGTTTCCCTGTATGTCGGTGCTATTGAGAGGCGGCTTCCGGATGTCCTTATTTGGGCTTGCTTCCGACGAGCCACTCATCCCATTCACCTGCTCTGCCTGCACCGCTGTATTCCATCATCCCATCAACTCTGCAGTATATCAACGCTGGTTCCCCTTCCACTCATCGCCAGATTGTTACTTCAGCTACTGCGGTAGTATATAGCTCTAGCTAAATTTCCTCGTGAGATTCTCTGTATGACAGTTAGTATTTGTTTCACCCATTGTATTTTCCCTGTGCCCAGAAATACGACCATCCTGTCCCGAGTCCCTGCCTGCCTGCCTGCGTGCCTGCCTGCCTGCCTGTCTGCCTGCCGGACTGTCTGTCTGTTTGCCTACCTGTCTGCCCGCCTGTCTGCTTCCTGCTCAGCCTGACTACTGGCCAGCCGGCTCTACTCCTCCGCTGCGCTCCAGCCTGGCCCGCACCAGCCGCACCAGCCGCACAGCGACGCACACACTCGCCTACCCTCCCAGGCCATACCGAGCGTTTCCACTTCCCCCCTATCCCAAGAAATAAAAGACATTTCTTTATACCATCTATCTGTGTTCTGCGTTTGGGTCTCCCGAGTCTGGTCGTAACAC
>OMKL01044063.1:0-10345 GCA_900302295.1 Parasudis fraserbrunneri
CAAAGGTGGTAGCATAGGGGTCCTGGATAAATCTCTACACAGGTCAAGAGGGAGAGTTACAGACAGAAACAGATATAAGGGCATTACACAATTTAATTCACATTAACCATGCAACCAGTCACATTAAAACATACTAGTGCTCTTATCGAGTGAGGACCCAGTCACATTAAAACATACTAGTGCTCTTACGGAGTGAGGACCCAGCCACATTAAAACATACTAGTAAAACATCAAGTGGGAACCCACCAGAGACAGACCTGTGACCCATAGTTGAAACCCTGATCTAAGGTAAAATCTCATGAGTTGACTTGTAAATTAAAAATAAGCCATTTTAGATCTTTATATGGCCATTTTAACTCAAAATATAGGTCTGTTTTACTCCAATGTCTACAAACCGTACAAATGTAAATAAACCACAAAACCACAGCCACAAAGGTGATGTAAAACTCATGTTTAGCTGTCATTGTATCTCCAACAATAAATAATCACGGATTGGATCTTTAATACTTTAAAATGCACAATGTGCCACCCTATCCCGTTCATGGAGGAAGAGAAAAAAAACTGTACCGAAACAAGATCAGCACCTCCATCATCAAAGAGCTGCAGCTCATCGAAGGACTGAGAGAGGGCACCTGAGTCATGAGGATAGGCAAGGAACAGCCGCCCGTCAACTGGCGACCTATTGGTCAGAAAGAAACACAGACGTTCTACAGTCAGAGAGACAGAAATAACAGGCCGCAAACTGTGAAATCGATAAGAGAAGACAGTAACAATCATGTGACATTGCTCCCATCATGTGATGTGTCAATGGGAATGTACACATCAGCTGCTTAGCTAACTGTCATTTTTAGACACGTTTTTACACATAATACAGAATGACCCCAACAGCAGATAAAAAAATAAAAAAAAGAAGCTGCTAGTTTGTTTCCACTTACGGGGACAGGATGATATAACGCTGCAGGGCCCTCAACAGCTCCCTGGTTCCTCCCCTGTGAAAGTGCAGAGGAGGAAGTGGGTGGCCCCCTCTACTGGTCAACACCAGGAAGTTACGGCCCAGGGAGAAGCGGGCCCTCCGCAGGGAGTAGAGTTCTGAGAGCGGCAGGGAGAAGGACCACTGACCTGGTGACATAAAGGGAGAGTTCATTCAGCTGCTATAACGGTGCGGTAGACCACAGAGCTGTACAGCAACTGTCACGCAGAGTACAGTAGGTTGGACATTAGTAACATTACATGTCACTTTAACTTCTGCATTTTTTCTCTTGACTGATCCATTGTCCTGCCGGTTCTGTATTTTGCAATGTGTGGTTTGTTGATGAGCAAAGCCCCCCCATCTGTTTAACATCTGCTATGAAAATGTATTAGCCTACACTTCATTCCTGCCATGAATGGAGCAAGACGCTCCATGTCTTGCACATGTCTTTCAACTGTGGAATCAGTCTGACAGCACTGCCCACTCGAGCCATTAACCACTGGGATGTCTCCGTTTATAAACCATAATGGCACACCTGACAATTCGCCACATCCAATTCTTCTACTTCTTCTACCTCTACAGCTGTGACTGGTCTCTTAAATTGTCACAAGTATTTGCGTTTCACTTTTAAATAAAGTAAAAAAATAAATCTCCTGGTTAAGGTTCTTTCCTTCCCCAGAGACTGACAGAGGATGTGTAGAATAGTGTTGTGAGTGAGAGATGTGATTTCTCCCTTGTTTTGCCAAATCGCGAACATTGTAAATACTTCACCTATAAACACAACACTGCCTAACTGACACAATCTGAAAAACAGATTTGCTGAAAAAATTATTGTTTTCATGCATAGATCACTAGATGTATCAACTTATAATACGTGTTTCATGTGTGCATTTCCTGGCTGATAACAAGATGACAGTGGCCAAATGGGCAATAGCAAACATTGAATACTTAACCTGCGAACATATGACTGTTCTGACAGCACAACAGTATTCTTTAGTTCCCGTACAGTGACCATCTGAATTTCCTTGCTGGGATAATAAAGTATACCTTGCACCTTGTTCATGATCGTGGCTGATGTAACAGTGAAGTAAACTCTACCTGTCTCTTTGACTGGGGCATGTTGGCAATCTCTCTTCACTGTGCTGATGACGGCCCAGTCTGGCTCATACCCAGGGTCAAAGTTAGTATCCTCCTCCCCTCCTTCTCCATCCTGACGTTGAAGAACGGGGAGGTGGGAATACGTTTGAGTTGTAATATAATGACATGTATTTCAGTCCCTTACATGTGTATCAAAACACGTGAGTGTGTTCACATACTTTTTTAGTGTAGAATACAGCTGGGGCATTCCGACCCTCATCTTCTAGGGGGCTCCACTCTAAAGCTGGCTCTCCTCCCTGCAAGAGAAAATGTTCATTTTAATCTGATAATTCTGACATTTTTAAATTGTTACCCATTGCCAATGTACAAATTAATCATACTTAAAAGTAAAATTCCACTGCAAAGCAACATTAAACTCATTTACCAGATTGAGTCATAACTGATTAATTACCTCTGTGTGACTGGCCAAAGCAATCTCTGTTCAGAAATGTTGGCAGTGGGAGGTGCTAATTTGGTAGAGCTATATGTCATAATGACACGTAGCTCCACCCTCATTCAATTTAGAAGAACTACAATGGATGGGTAATTTGTATTGAATTTCCCTCTCTCTCTCGCCAGGTAACGGAGTGACCAGAAGTAAAAGCTCAGCCCCTCCCCTCCATGTGTGTGTTTGGTAACCTTTGACTGGCATTGTCTGACGCCCACCCTTTTTCGCCTTAGTGTAGTTCTTTGTAAAGCAGGAAGCTAGAGCATGCACAGTAGTTTACGGCTATATCTCTGGCCTGACGATATGTAAACCTTTATTCATCCCCGGAGGGAAATTCAGGTGTCAGGCCAAGGGAGAAAGAGGACCGAGCAGTTCTGATTGGCCTCATGCCTCAAATTTTGTGAAACCTGTTGGTCGTTCAGGTATCACTTTGGCGTTAGAGGGCATGGGCTACATTTTCAGCCCAATCCACACCTCTAAACAATTTTGAGGAGAAGTGAGGAAGAGGAGACGAAAGCTGGTGTATAGGCCAGACTCTGAAGCAGGGGAACTTGCGTGGGAAGAACAAAATGACTGGATCTGTGATTCTGTGCTAGTGTAATAGATGGAGTATCAATTGCCTTGTTAGACTATCGCTGCAACAATTTATTAGGCAACATTTTACACAAATGCCTAAAAATAAAGCAGGCCTAAAGAATTCAGATACTGACAGTCAACAGATTGTATACAGTAGGCCTATCACCTATACTGTTATGTTTCTAGCCCAATTATTCCAAGACTTCAATGCACTTGTTGATTTTGTTGATAGCTGTCAAAATGCATTCCTGTAGTAACATGTACACAACAACTACAAAAGGCGAGCACCGCAAATGTGCCAATGTATTTGTTTGTTTAGGAAAAGCAGCAGACTTTGCCACAACTTCGACCCTTACGCAGCATATCCTGAACCAAGGCGTGTAAGTGCTCCAGGGTTCAATTCAACTGCATTCAACAATGGAGGCATGAAAGCGCCCTAGGCTTTGATAACCAATACCTCTTTGGAAACTCAACAGACTTGGTTGAGACAGATTCTCTTACCCGCTCCACAATGCGGATGAACCCTGGAATTGTGGTGTCGTGGTTACTCCTCTTGGCATTGGTGTGGAGGTACACCCCCTCCTTCTCAAATATCAGCTGAGGAGACAGAAAACCCCACAAAAATATTAAATCACTGCAGCATCAACTACAAAGGGTAAAGCTGAGTTCAAATACCACATTCCACTTCCAGTTCCACTAGATTCCAACGGTAACAGGAAGGGCGAGTGAATTCCTGGCTAAATACAGTATGCGTGAAGGGGCGGGGATTAGCACTGGTATGTTTCGTGGCCAAAATGAACGGATTGACTGATCTTTAATTAGTCACATGAGAGCGATGAGTCACCCTAGTCATGCCACCTGGCCTACGTGGGGACTCCCCTCGCAAAACAAGTCCAGAACCATTCAATGAACAAAACCAACCAATAATTAGAAAATAAGAGTCAAAATTAATATCGCGTTATAGCGTCTGTATTGTTTAGCCAGTAGGAAAGAGCTGACGTTACTTAAGACTACTTGACTACTCGCGTCAAGGCGACTAGCGAAAGTGAGAGATTTAATTACGTAAAAATGATCATCCACAAAACACAGTCTTGTGGGAGGTCAGTCGGTCAGGACAAACCACACAGGGTCAGGGAAACTCAACTAACGCGTTTAACGTTAGATTACGCGCTGGCTGTGGTTATTATCAGCTTGGTTATTATCAGCCTAATAATACGTTACGTAATATATGTCCATGTTTAATGTTAATACGCTAGCTTACCTGGCGTTATAACTAACTTTGTTTCAGCGAGCGTTAGGTACAGTAGCTAGCTAACGCTAACGTTAGCGATAGCTAGGTTAAACGTTAGCTAGGCTGGTTCATGGAATTAAAATACGTTCTGAATGTGACGGGGCCATCCAATAAACAACAACCAGATGGTAGGGCATTTCACAACATTTAGACAGATTTAGTGAATAATGACATAAATGTATCAATAAGTCAGCCAACGTTACCGCAAGCTACCTTGTGATTCTCCGCCTTCGGTTCCATTCTTCTCCTGTCGCCTGTTTTTCCAAAACAAAAGTTACGTCACGCTTCCTCCTTCGGCAAAGCTCCGCCCTGCAAGAAACGGACAGCCATGGCCAATCACAGGTTAAATATCACATACAATTGCCCACCCCTCTGGCTCAGGAACAGTTTTGTATGGCCGTAGCCTCTGCATTGAACTACATAAAACCGGAGCCTCTGCCAAGATATGCTGGTGCAGCGTATCCATGTGGACCCGAATGGAACAGCAGGCATCAGAGAGGGTGGACCAGTTTTACTTTAATGTGTACATGCAGAAGTACCTGTCTGTCTTCAAAAGATTTTACTGACTGATGCAGGAGAGTTCGAGTGGGGGCTTTAGGTAGCAAAGTATAGCTGCACTATGGAAGATTGGCATCCTGTGGCCGTGAGACGTAACTGCACCATGCTATATGACTGACGAGAGAAAATGGCACGAAAAAACATTTCTTCAAGCAAGGTAACTTTGGGCACTGTTCACATTTGTGTCATTCACATTTTTATCCTCTAGAAATGAGATCAAGTAACAAAAATACATTTCTTCAAGCAAGGTAACGTTGGGCACTGTTCACATTTGTCATTCGCATTGTATGCTCTAGAAATGAATGAATGATGAACATGAGAAAATATTTTTTTTCCACAAAGATTTTATTATTTTTTGTCAGTTACAAAAAACATTTCATTTACAATTTATGTCTCATGGTGACTGTATACAAGCTTTTTCTGATTTCATATACTGTATTTCACTGTATGCATGGTTTGATTTAATATATTTTACTAGATATACAAGATAGAGAGGACAGTTAATAAAAACAGTTGGCACTTTGACAAATTAAACCACACAAAGTCAAACACATAATTTGTATTGCTACATAAAAATGTATAATAAAATATGTATCAAATCTGCAACATCAGAGAATCCAGTTCTTGATTAAATTGTTATGTAGCGTTATTGTTCATCACAAAGAGAGACAAAAGAAGCAGAATTGAGGGAGGGCCATTGTCAGTTTGGCGAGCAGATCTGTGACCAGCATATTGACAGGCCATTCAGTGTCCAGAGAGGCTGGCTCAGTGAGGTTAACAGTCAGTTCTTTCACCCAAGCCTTAACCAGTCGTTTGTTTTGATAGTTTGTTAGGAGGCAGGCTACCGCAAAAAGCTGGTTGACACTGCCAGCAATGGTCAGAGGGATAATGGTGTAAAATAGTTTGTTCTCTTTGATGTGCCTAGTTGTCCTCTCCACACGTATCCTTAACATGCAATGTCCTGAATGACCAGCACTTCGTCATGACACAGCGGTGACTTTTTACTTAGAAAAGGTGGTCTGTAAACTTTGCAGGGCACTAGGTCATCGATTCTGAATCCCTTGTCCACCATTACAGCCATGTCTTTATCCAAAACAGGGACAATGCCAGATTGCCTGAACAATTCCTTGTCAGTGATGGCACCAGAATACAATGAGGAAACAAAAGTAACAGCACCACGCAGTGACACACCTATCGTTCCTCTCAGGGTAGTGTGGGATTCATACTGTGAAGTAAAGATGAAGGCATCTGACATCTCATCTCTGTACAGTCAATGACTTGGGTGTTGGGAGTACTTGCCGAACACACTCTGCATCGTGGCACTAATTGTCTGTGGAGACATCCATATAACAACAGGGCCCAATAAGGTGTACACAAAATGTACCCAAGTTTTGATTATCCTGCTTACGGTGGACTGATGAATGTTGAAACGATCACCCAGATCTTTCTCCTTCAGACCCAGCCACAGGTACACAAAGAACAGGAACGGTTCATCAATCACTGGAAGGCAATCGGCTCTGGTGGGGGGCAGGGGGGAGGACAAGTCTTAGTGGTAATAACAATAATCATTGGAAGGCATCGGCTCTGGTGGGGGGCAGGGGGGAGGACAAGTCTTAGTGGTAATAACAATAATCATTGCCTGGTAATCATAAATGTGTATGTGTTTTTAATTAGATTGAATTAGGTAGTAGTGTTATCTTGGGTGCTGATTTATCAGCAAGCTGCTTTTAAAAACAAAATGATGTAGTATGAACAATGCCTACCAGTCGACAAGGTGGATCAGTGGCCTTGTCAGGAGCTGCTGTTGTGCTGGAAGTAGATGACCGTGTACCAACATGCACAATTCTACTTGTTGCAGGTTCAATCTGTCTCCAAAATGTCTGTAGATGGTGGTAAATGGCAAATCTGAAAGAGTGAAAGAAAATAATGATAACCTTTTAAAGCAAAGCATAACCCATTATTGATGTTCCCCCTGGTAGATCTTGCCAGGAGACAGTGGCGGTACACTGGCCTAAATGTTGTGCTCCTGTTAGTTAGAATGCATTGCAGCACAATCTGAAATGTAATCACCTGTTTTAAAGTTGAGTCCACTATAAACTGCACCTATACAGAGAGTAGAGATTTTACACATGTTTTGACCCATATTCTCGCTTCTATTAACTTGATGTTGTTATGGCTGCCTTTTTATTTTATATCTGTAGCTCTATGTGTTAATGTCTATCTTGCTTTCATTCATTTTAATATGGTGCTGTGTTCACAGGGTGCCCAGATGAAAGTTACCGGTATAAATAAAGGTTGGTTAATGAATGAATGAATGAATGAATAAGATCACAATCTAGGTCTGCAACAAAGTCATGACCACAGGGGTATGCAAGCTGAATATCATATGACATAATGCATACCTGGTATAATATCTGATGTAATCATCCGAGGCTAAAACCTCTCCAAGCCAAACGATTGCTTCAGTGTAACCTCCGCCAGCTCTTCTGTCACCAGCTGCGGAGCCTCTACTATCTCACGTGCTGTATCCAATGCTGATGGTTTTGCATCGTAATCGTGAAGCAACAATTGAACATCCATCTCTTCCTCTTCAATTAATCCATCCTCTGGTCGTTGTGTTCTCTCCCAGACACTCGGTCTGGCTGTCGGCAGAGTAGTCGTTCCAGGCAAACAACACAGGCACAGCCCCCTCTTTCAAGCGTCGTCGCCCACCTTGAATGACATCTGTGGAGACGAAATGTATTAATTACCAAATTCTCCCGCCTCACATTATGTATTGTTATTTTTCTTGAGGTTTCATCTTTTGGGAAGTGGTGGAAACTTACGGTGGAGTAAGTTATGTCTCAGGTTGAACTTCCCCGACATCGCGTATTGAGGTACACGGCAGAAAGCACTGTTAGGGTTATCCCTATTCTGATACATTATTGGTCCTGACAAAGACATTTTCTTCTTCTCACCAACATTCAGATAACGGTAACAATAAAAAGTACTAGCTAGGTTAGCTGATTAACTTAAAGTCCATAGCTATCGCCGTCACTTCATGTCTGCTAGCTAACTTACTCTAACGTTAGCGAACAGATTCTCCTGCTTTATGTTTTGAAAAGGACAGATTCTCCTGCTTTATGTTTTGAAAAGGACATTTTCTGCTTCTCACTGACGATCGGATATTAAAATAAGATACAACGCTAACAATTAAAAGTAAAAATTGATTAAGTGAAACTTTCTGCAATCGTAGTGTTACCAGACACACTGCTGTTACTGACTTCTCTGACAAGCGGATGTGAATACACCAGTTTTCCGGTTTGGTCATGTGACGACGTTCGACATAAAGTCTATTTACTGTGCAATACAGAAACCCATTTGACTCATTGATTGTACAGCAATTGCATATTTGTTTTTTGCTTATTGAAATCAGAAAATGGCGGCTTAAAGCCCAATCCGCTTTTTTTTTTTTTTAATAATTTATTTTATTATTATTATTATTTTTTTTTTTTTACACATATTAATGTGGTGTAGATATATGTTATATTTCATGCAGGCTTCGCATCTTGCTTCACCTGGTCCTTCCATGTGCAAGGTGCTCACACTGAAATCATGTTTACATCACCTCTCAGTACTCATCTTGCTCCTGCTATAAAAGGTGGTGAAATCCAGTGCTCACCATTCACGCTTGCACCACACATGAATTCACCTATATTCAACCAGGACCAGAATTATCAGACCACACGAAGACAGCTGCCTCATTGAATGAGAGCCAGGCATATACTCCCGTTACTTCTTGGTTCCCAAGAAAACAGGATGAGACAGATCCTGAACATGCACTCACGCAATCAGCGGATTGTGGTGAGAGAATTCAGAATGCTCTCAGACAACTGCTGCATTCTTTCAGGCTGGGAGATTGGTTCACATGTTCAGACTTGAAAGATGCTCACTTTCATGTCCCCATCTTCCCACCCCACAGGAAGCTTCTCCGCTTTGCCCTCCAGGGGACGGCTTACGGATATCAGAACACCATTTGAATGCTTGCTGGCCACCGCATTTTCTCCAAATGAATGGAGACAGTGCTGGAACCGCTATGCGGCCAGGGAATAAGGATTGTTTTTTGTGGTGGTTACAGCCCTTACCATGAGGCAGTTGCTCTGTCTGATGTCAGTGGCCCATCCAGTGGTGCCACTAGGCCTACTTCACGTGCTACAGAGATGGTTCACTCATCTCAAGTGGACTCAGTGTGCCACAAGGGGAGGTTGCTATCCATCCCCTCGTCAGTCAAGGGCAACTTGGACCATTGTGCCTGATCCGCTCTATGGGAAGCCAGTGGCCACTGCCCCCAACCAGCCACATCAATGTGCTGTCCACCACACTTTTACATGTTCTGAAATGCTTTCACTGGTTGGTGAGAGGCCATCATGTCCTAGTCAGAACAGACAGTTTGACCGCTGCGGCTTACATCGCCATTGTGGTTTCCAACACTGATGGAGCTGTCTGCATCAGCCCCTGACTTGTTCCCCTTTTCGTTTCTTTGTTTTCTTATCTTCAATCGCTACTGGAGAAGCTGTCCCTCTCTACTGTGGAGGTCAATGCTTCCGCCATCTCAGCTTGTCATGAAGACTTTGATGACAAACCATTATTCAGCCACCCTCTTCTAAAGCACTTCCTGCCGAGTGCGAGACGAGTCAAAACCATTATGCACGCCATAACGCCACAACAAGACTTAGGGCCGTTTCACACCGCTTACCTTAGCAGTGCATGTGCGCAGTGGAACATCTTGCTTTTCATTTTGCCGCCCATGTTAACATGTTAGAGCAGCCACACAGCCCACTTGAGCAGAGCGGCCCTGAATAGCAGCAGCAGCACGGCATGCTAGAGATTTGGCACAGAGGCTATTTTCTAGCGTGGGACACGTGGTACTCTGCAAAATAGATGGTGAAAATGCTTTGTTGATGATGCTGTCCGTGTGCAAGCCGCTGCAGTTCAGCGAGGCAGCCGTCATGCTGGCAGTGTGGACCGGCCTTAACCTTGGTGTTACAAAGTCTGGGTCAGGAACTTTTTGAGCCACTCAACCAGACCTCCTTGCACTGGCTTTCTATCAAGACCACACTATTCTTGGTTTATCAAGGTTTATAAATGGTAAAGGTTTACTTTTTATCTTAGAAAGCATACAACACACACATATTTTAATTTATACATACTGAACATAATTGATAATAATTATAATAATTATTGATATTTTATATTTTATTTATATAATTATTGATTATAATATAATCATTTTTGATCCAATAATAATGACTAGAACAAAGCGCCCTTCAGGCATTTCTACCCTTTCTCCTTGACCCTCCCCTGACCCTTTCATTCCTTCACCCCA
>OMKL01044063.1:18967-29646 GCA_900302295.1 Parasudis fraserbrunneri
TCTGAACTCGGTCTTGGAATTCTAGAATTCCATAGGTTTCAATAGAGGCCTTGCATGGAATGTTAGTATAGTTCTCTTACTTCCAATATGGCTGCCTGTAACCAGTATGTATAACACTGGAAAAGCATGATATTACTGTTCTACTGTGACTTGTTTACAAGATCCAGTAATAAGACACCAATTTATTATGTTTTTGTTGATATATTTCTCATATAGCAACACATAGCGACTGTTCTTATAGCAATCATTATCTCTTCCATTGCCATATACAAAACAATGACAGGCAGCCATGTTGGAACTGCACAAACATTCCGCGCAAGGCCTCTATTACCAGTAGCCATTGTTATATCATCAATAGAATGTTCAGTTGAAAGGGTTACAACATGATTGTCTCCAGCCAGACTCACCTGTGGTGAGTGCTCATATCGCTCGGGCCTGTTAGGGTATGGGCACACTGCATCGGACGTACGGGCCACCTTGGCCCCACCCTCTGAGATCCACAGCAGCTTCTGTGCAGTTTTGTCATCGAGGGTGAGGGGGAACCAATCTGAGAGTATAGTGGGGAAATGAGAGAGATGCAAAGAATACAAGTGGGAAAAGGGACAACTGAGTAAGGGACTGAGTTCAGAGAAGGAGGGAGGGAAAAAAGAGGATCTAAAGGGCAGACAGATGAGAAAACAAGGCCGAGTGAGGAAAAAAGGGTGACATACAAGATACGTGTTACGTGTTTCCTGCAAGTCATAGACATTGCTCTTATCAACACTATGGTGTCTGGGCAAGAGGATTAACATCAAACACACTTTCCACACTAGAGCCCCCAAGTGATAAGTGATAAATAAACACACAGCCTTACATTTCATGAAGTCAGCCCTGGAGGTTGGCTCAGGAATATTTGGTTCATATGGAGGCAGCTTTTCTGAGATGGAAGGAGGGAGATAGAGAGGGTGGGTGAGATAACACGTGGGTTAGAGGGAAATCCATTAACTGTATCCTAATTGGATAATCCTGTTTCAATGACACCACCTGTCCAATGTAGCCTAATTTATGAAATGGCATTATCCCTTGGGATTGACAAAGACATCCAACAGCAACAGAACACTGTAGTTTACCTTCCTCAGCAGCCTTGCTTTTCCTTCCTAGAAAAACAAAAACAAAAAATGGAAGTGAAAAAGGCAAAAAAGCAAGTGTAAAAAGCAAGTGCATCATTTCTTATTATAGTATGTGTGTGTGAGAGATTTTACCTCATATCATTGCATCATATACTGTAGATTCAACATTGTTTTATGACAATTTCACTACTCCTTTTCAAAATGGTTTGTGTGACAAAGGTGTACCATAGTCTATGCAGTAAACAATTCTCACGACCTCACAACTGAGTTCTCTGACATTCCCTTCCAACCTTTCCATCTTGCTTCATTCAATCTGTCCCCTATCTACCTTCTCTACTGCTCTTACACCATAGATCAACATGGAATATGTGTGCTATGCCTCGGCTTTTCTCTTAACACTGATTCATGTAGTTTCAACCTTGCAGACCGAGGTTTGGGTTACAGCATAAGGAATGCCAGGCCTAAAGTTAACATTCGTTAGGGACACACATCATAGTAACTGACAGCAGGAGGCCAATCCCTTTCTAAGAATACACTTTGTGTCTGAATCCGTTATTTCACACCGCTGATGGCATGTTTCTCTATGCTGAAATCCTGGGCTGAGGCTGCGTGCGGTGGAATGCCTGCTCCTCTGTCCTGTCCTGTCTATCAGGCTTCTGACATTCTGAGAAAACTGATTCCTATATTGCTGGCCAGTCCCCATGCTGTTCTAACTGCCATCACGTTGCTGTGTGAGTGATATGAGATCAAGTTACACATTCTCTTTTTTTCCCCACAAGGACAACTGACCCCCCAATCTCATTTTTCCTACTCAAATATCAGACTTAATTACGTCAATGGTTGTGTTTTGATTTCTCCATTTCCGTACCAATAATGACAACTTCCAGACCATTCAACTACTTGAATACCTGTAATTGTATATCCAACAGCCTTGATTTTCTTGAATTCTGATTCTGGTAATTACAGGGGGGGGTCCTTTCATCCTATCTGAATGAAACTTTACACATTAAATTTGGATACAAAATAAACCATCTTTTGTATTTTGACTCATATATTTTGTTATTAACATACTCAAATTATTCCATACACATTTTGAAAATGTGCATGTTAGAACACCTTTTCTCAGTGGATTAAGTCAAGAGTTAATTTTTCTGTTTCAATGTGATGAATAACTGAATAGTTGGTAATTTATTCATTTTTCAAAATGTTGTTTTAATTGTAAGTTATTTAAAAACACTGTGCATAGGGCTACTATTATTTCACATAAATTACCCCATAAAATGGAAATTATATATATATATATAAAGCTTCTGTAAACTACCAGCTGTTGTTGATCAAAAGTACCATGTCAAACTTGGTGGTATCTATTATAAAAAAAGTTATCTATTATAGTATCTATAAGTTAAGGTGAAAAAAAGGGTTTGCGTAAAGGGAATATGTCATTTGAGAAAACCTTAGAAAAATGCTAAAAGCTAATTATAGTTGCTTTTGATTATCGCTTTATATGTTTTATGAAACTGCAGCAGTTGTAATATCTAAAAATTTTCCAATCCAGCCAATAGGAGGGACTTGATGTGTGACATAATTGCATAGAATCTTATATCAGTGCAGAACTGCTTCAGTGTCTCAAGGTTTTGAGTTGTCTTTTAAACAACTGTACCAATATCATGCGAGGGTAAGCCTGAAATAAGCCTTGTTGACTGTCAGAGTGATGCCATCTGTTTGCTATCTGTCAGAAGACTCATTCAACCTAATCTTAAGTTTTGCCATTGCTCAGACGTCTACGTTGTCAGTAACCTGGTAGCTTTCCACAGCAAGGGAGCAGGTGGTGTTAGGATGAAACACACCATCCTATATAACATTTCCCCCATCCATCTCTCTGTCATTCAGTGACGCACACGTGTCCATACACTGTTGCACGTGAGAAGGAGACAAGGTGAAAGTTTCCCATTCCTCCACAATCTAACTTTGCATTCCTGAATGGCAAAAAAAAAAAAGAACTGTGCATGAGGATGCCATGTGATAGCCCTCAGTGATGGAAGGGCGTAGGAGATCAAGCTAATGGTTCTCCCTGACAGATACCAATGGATGGCTTTTTAGTGTAAGACAGGTGGTCATTGATTATGCCGGCGCTGCTAACACATAGCTATAAGGAGAGAGGAGCTTAACTCTCTTGCAGGGGATAGTCACCCCTGGCACCAATCTGAGCCCAGGGAAACCCAACCTCCGCCGCCTGCAAATCCCATAGTTGTGGAGGAAGGCGAGAGGATGACAACCATGAGGAAAAAATGGGAGCTAGTTACAACATCTGCAGATGTCAGGTGACATCTCAATGATAAAGCATATGGCATTGCTTTCCTTGAAACATGTTGGCCACGGAATCTCTCTCACTGTCCAAAGAATCGCTCTCACTATGGCCAGTGAGTTGGGGTAGTTGTGGTGATATCTCATGCTAGAAGTTCACTGAGCCTCGACTCTAAAGCCTTTGGCTTTCAATGCAGGCAGCTATGCTTGTGTCTGAAAGGACCAGATTGCTGCGTGCTCTGTTATTAAAACCCTAAATATATGTTACAGCTGTGTAGGGGGCCATTATATTGAACACAGGCATTACCTGATCCATGGCCACTAAGACTAGAAAATTAGTTAATTGACTGGGCATGCAAGACAATTAATTGAACACTACAGAAGCTTAGGATCCTATTACAGACCAGAATTGAGTTTGGAAATTGTCCATAAATTCTAAATGGCTGGACAGCATAGTCTATGGAACACAGCGTGTGACTTCAATAGAAAGTATGTATAATACTGTCAAATACATAATGCTTAACAACAGATGGAGTTAACATGCGGGAAAAGAGATTTGGCAAGAGAGAGGGGGATTGAGTGATGGTCATATGGTCTGCTCTGGACACTGATGGGGCGAAATGAGGTTGATGACAGGTCACTTCATCTGTCTTTCCTCTAGTTCCTCCCTGTGCTTACCCAGATTTCTCCTTTAAAGGGATAGGGCAGCAGAGAGATAGGAACACAAAGTGGAAGGAAAGATATAGAGAATGGCCCTGACTGTGACACGGGAATTATCACAGGATTAAGGGGAATTACTGAGTAGGTACGAGGATAGTTCCGAGGAAAGACAGAGAAATACTACACCACACGTAACAGTCAAACAAAAAAGCCATCTCGAAATCGAAGTCCGTGATTCCCATCAGAGGAGGGCGTCTCACGCCTGCAGTAGGAGTAAACAGCACAAGTCACCTTGGAATGATCAGCTGGTGGGGACTGTATGTGGATATGTGGACAGCTCTCTGGCTTCCTAACCTGACAGATTCCCATCCACACTCAATAGGGTCAACAGCAAAGCCAGACAACGGTCGGCAAATTGATAAACAGATTGGGAAAGAAGGATGGGGTGGTATAGGAACACTGAGCGACAGAGGGACTGCAAAAAAAAACAAAAAACACTGATGATGAACGGCGACATCGTTGCTTTCCTGGAACCACAGAGCAGGTGAAAAGATTGAGGCCTGGAACAGAATAAAGCTGCTACTTTTAGGATAGAGTATTGGGAAATTAAGCAGAAACAGAGCATCTTAGGTTAGGAAACAACGAGAACTAATATCGTCATGGATTTGAATACCATTTTAGACCAGGCATGAACAGAGGAGAATATGTTTTGGACATGAATATGGATGGTGATTCACTCTACCCAAAAAAAAAAGAAAAAAAAAAGGACATGTGATAGATGGATGGTGAGACAGAGCTCACTGAAATGAAGACATATGGTTCTCTGCATGTGTCCTGGAGGACGGCCATCGAGTTGGAGACATGAGCAGATTCCTGTCAGAGGTCAGCATAGGAACCCCCCCCCACTGATGATGCTACAGAAAAGAAGCTGTTTGTTTTGGATGGACATGTGTCAAACTGCACTGCAGATCGTGTTCAAAGCATCCAACTGCGACAGCGAGACCAGAGAGGTCACTGATAGTGGGATCAAGAGATGGAGGGAAAAAGAGAAGGGACTCACTCCTCTGGTCCCTATTAAGTGTCAAAAAGAAAATGGCCCTGCCAATACTGAGTGTGACACTATATGGAGACACATGCAAAAAGCATAGACATTGAGACTGACAAATATTCAGAGAATCGGCATCAGAATTATGGTGAAATCAGGACGAAAAGCCTTTGGGTCACACTGAAATGTGGCTGAACCATGTATGTGAATCATAGCAACATCAAGCTTGTGACAGATGAAGAATATTAAATATCATACTCTGTCGGGTTTCCAGCATTTTCTTTTAGCTAAATATACGTTCATTTATAAGATTTGCCAAATTCAAAGCAAATTCAGTGTTTTTTCAGGGATGCCTAAATAAACTATTGATTGTTTTCAGGGCTGGTACTAACTGACATCCTCAAGGAGTAGTTAAAGTCCGGTGACTTGGAGTGACACACACTGTCACATGATGGCAGAGTCTAACAGCCAGAAATAAGTTAGCCCATTACAATTACGGTATAATTAGTAAACTAACTATAATAACTCGAATTACTGTGCAGCATTTCACACTTCGTTACTGACAGGCAGGAGAGGGATTAGGAACAGTGGGAGGCTTTGAGTAACTGAAGCGATTATGAAATGGAGAACACTGAACTAGGCTCGGAAAGATTCAGAACAAGTCTGAGAAGAGACTGGGGACAGTAGAGCTGAATATCAAGCAATTAAAGAGACAGGAGGACAGATATGTCATGTTGAATGGGAAGAGAAATGAGGCGAGCGGCAAAGAGGTGAGAGGGCTGATATGGAAGACAGACAAAACGATGAGGTTCAATGTGACCAGACACGTGTGATTCATGTTGTGTAAAGACTGTGAAAATATACAAGCATAGCCAGCAGTCTGGGGAGAGTGTGTGCCAGGCCAGGGACATGCAGTGAAGATGATTGATAAGCAGGGGAAAGTTGCCAATGAAATACTGTAAGTGGAGAGTGATATTTGGCACAGAGGAGCCGGCATAATGGACACGATGAAACTTTCAACTACCACCAGTAAACAACTCGCCAACATGTCACATCATGAATCTATAATAAAACAGTGATGAGTAATTGAATGTTTGCAGTGATCTTTAATTTACACTTGATTTACACGTACAATCTACCACATACACTCTATTTAACATATCTACCAAAGAGTTAAAATGACTCAGAATCACTGATCTGTGGTTGGTGATCAATGCTAGGCAGGTGACTGTAGAATACTGCAGGTTAAAATGCTAAAAATAATCTTTGTGGCACCCACCCACTCACATAGTATAGGTCCTCTAGATGTGCTCACAGACATTCAGCTGAGGATGAATCTCTTACCTCCTTTCTTAGGGACAGGCATGATTCCGTTGGCGCTAGCAGTGCTGTTCGGCATCACACTCTAAGGTCTTCAGTTGGGATACTGCCTGTGTCTCCCTGACAGAACACTCTTATTTCCTCAGAAAACCAAATGGGGAGGGGCAAGGGGGACCAGGAGGGGCCCTGGGTTAGGAGGAGGGTATGTTTAAGTTTTGGTTGGATGCAGTGGTTACCAATGTTGGTCCTGACATCTGAAACTGCTGTGACTCTGCTGATCTTTTCTAGAGATAGATGGAAATATATCTCAAGTATGCGAATGCATTTACATACACATGGACAGAACATGTGAGTTGGTTGTTGTGTGCACAAATCGATGGATGGACACACACAGACATGCAAGGACTCAAACACAAAGAAAGGTGGCAGAAAGCAATGAGGGGCGAGTGGATGGGTAAGTCCTGTCATACTGGATTGATTCTGCATCCCCGTGGGAGTCAGAGGCTGTGGCTGCATTTCTGGAGTATTTCTATTAACTTTGGCAAGGGCGCTCCACGTGACTTTCCTGATGCATTGTTATGTAAACATGATAACATGGCCTTCTTCAAATTACACCTCTTTGAAATTAAACTTTCACCCGTAAAACGAAGGCCACTGATTTTAAAAAGGCTTTGAATGACCTACAAGGACCTTTTGCTGTCCTTGTCAGTCTGGGTTCGAGCCGTACCGAGGCAAGGCAAGGCAAGTTTATTATAGCACATTTCATACGAAGAGTCAATTCAAAGTGCTTTACATAAGGAATGACATAGATAAAAAGAAGTACAAGGAGATCATAAAGAGCATAAAAAAGCAGAAAGGTTTAAATGCAATTTTCAGTGGGCTACACTCACAATAACTACATTTGAATTAAAGGCAGTGGTGAACATAAGAGTTTTCAGCCTGTTTTTAAAAATAGTCAGAGTTCCAACTATGTGTAGGATAATATCTGAACACTGCTTCACCATGTTTTGTTTTAACTCTAAGTACAGTTAGCAGACCGCTCCCAGATGACTTTTAAGAGTTCTAGGGGGTTCATATGGCAGAAGCAAGTCAGAGATGTATTTCGGCCGGAAAATAAAAGGACACGCTGCTAGTAAATGCAGAGACCTGAGAATTGGTGTAATGTGTTCAGCTTTCTTAGTCTTTGTTAGAATTCTAGCTGCAGCATTCTGAATGAGCTGTAGCTGCTTAAGTGCTTTTTTGGGAAAGCCTGAGAAAAGACTATTACAGTAGTCTAACCTACTAGAAATGAAAGCATCAATTAGTGCACTCCTGACTCAAGGCTTACCAAAGAATAGGCCAAGTGCAAGTAAAATAGTCTTAACGTGCACAGAAAAAGCCAGCACACAGACAAAATCTTAAAAGAGGCTCATCAGATGCAAAAATAGATGATTTATTTTACATTGTGAAGAAAATGAAAAAAAAGAAAAATAATAGAAGAAGAAGAAGGAAAAAAGGGGTGTTGGAGTGAACATTTTGGTATGCAGACCATCATCAGCAGAACCTGTTTTTCTTCAATTCTAAACATTATCCCCCTGTTTCCTCTGTCCTCCAGGTGATGACGGCCGTGGAGCAGGACTACAGGCTGCCTCCGCCCATGGACTGCCCCATGGTGCTCCATCAGCTGATGCTAGAGTGCTGGGTGAAGGAGAGGAACCTGAGGCCCAAATTCTGCCGCATTGTCAGCACCCTGGACAAGCTGCTTCGCAACGCGGCCAGCCTCAAGGTGGTCACCAGCACCTACTCAGGGTGAGCGGACAGATGGGGGACCTAAAAGCACACGCCGAGCGGTCCATTTGTTTTTATTTTATTTTATTTTATTTTTTACTCTGCGAGGCTCCACGGGAACAATAGGGGGTTAAGTGCTTTTCTAAAGGGCACTTCCGCGGTAGTTTAGGGATGGGAAAGCGATATTCATTCAGTCTCCCTCACCAGATTTTCCTGCAAATCTGCGACCTTCTGATTACAAGCCCACTTCTCCTCTCGCCCGCTTACCACTGTCGGGCGAGCGTTGCTGCCAGTCTTGACTTCATGGCTGTTAATGTTACCAAACTATCAGTACTCAGTACTTCACAGTCTGTTGACTGCAGTGACAGTCAAGTATTTTACAGTCGACAAAGCTGTAACATCATAACCAACAGAAAAAAAAAAGAAAAAAAAAAAGGATGTTTAGTTTAGGAGCACAGGTGTCTAAAAGTATGTGGTTTGGATGGTGTGGAATTTATAAGCCGGGGCGGGGGGGGGGGGTTTGTTTTTTCTGTCAAGAGTATTTCTCTCTTGATGCTTTTCCTATGGAGGTTTAATAGTGTAGAATAAGCAATAGCATCGTCTCCTTGGGCTGAAGAGTTGGTTTTCAACTTCGCAGATGTCCCCCGGGCCAGACAAAACTGGATCTTCATTTGATTTGGTGCCTTCAGAATGACATAGGCAACCTCAATAGAACAACTTCAATGAATGGAAATGTTTTTTTGTTTTTCCTGCGCTTGTGGTGTATATTTTCAGTGACATGTTTGTTCTGACTGGCGTCCAGTCAGGAATATCGTTAGTGTTCGGCTAGATCTTCCGCCCTCCGGTAATGTATAATGCATCAAGTGCACAAACTCAAGCGTGCGGCTCCGGCTGTGTAACAGCTTCCCCTCTTTTTCCCATCGAAACAAAAGGCAGAATTCATACATACAGTATCTAGGTCCTCTGCCAGCTCTTTGCCTCATGGTTTCTACTACAGCACCATGCCCCAAGGGCAAATACTATGCCAGGTTTGGGGGCTCAGTGGAGCTAATTGTGTGTGGAAACGTAATGGCTGACCTAGGTTTAATTCCCCATACTCTTGGCTGGATCCTGAATGTAGGTGATAGGACAGACAGCAGGCCGAGCTGCTGATGTGGAAAAGCAGGAGGTGATGAAGTGTAAGTAATAAGGGAGATTGAGGAGAAGCTAAAAGAGAGGAATGTGTTTAATTAGGTTGCTAATGAGCTTTTTAATGCGCCGGGGGAGGGCGCGCCCATCGCTGTGTGATGGGCGAATGGGAGAGAGGGTGAGTTTGTGTGTGTGTGTGTGTGTGTGTGTGCATGCGCGTGTGTGTATGTGTGCGCGTGTGTGTGCGTGTGTGTGCATAGTGCGTGTGTGTGCATGTTATGCTACGTGTCACTGTATGTGGATGGCATGCTGATGATTAATTTATGGCCTCATCTGTATGCGACAGCCAGAGATAGATGAGAGAGAGAGAGAAAGAGAGTCATGTTGTCATAGTATGATGTAGTGTATGTCTCTAGAGCAGACGGCTGTGTTAGCGTGTGCAGGCCTGTGGTTTTGAGCTAGTGAATGCATGCGTGTCTCTGCTGCTCCTCACCTGCCATTGGCTGCTCAATGATGTTGGGGCAGATAATAGGGGCGAAGGAGAGGATATGAGACTATCCACTATCTCTCCAGTATCTTCTGCCAAGAGGGGCTTTACCAGAAGGACACTGGCCAAGGAACAAAGGACACTCACACTCCGCAGCGCCCTTGCTGAGATGGCAGAGATAAACTTTACAGTTTTATTAAAAACAACAACAACATGATGAATTGGCTTGGCTCTGGGGTTGAATTGGATTTTGTAAATAGTAGAAGAGAGGTTAAATTATGCTTGGTATACTATCGTCAGTATCAACAAATATAGTATATATTCTCACTGTGTTGTATTTGCTATCTTTATACCCTTCATTGCTTTACCCTCAGCCCACTGTTGTTAATCACCTGCAGTCAACAAGCATTTTGAAGCCCAAGAGCAACATGAAACTCATACAATTTGACAATACAATGTGCCAGGATTTGCTGTTTCTCAGGTTAAGTATAACCTTACCCATTGGCTGGATAGCTTCAGTGTATCTGTTTTGCAGTGTAATGAATGGTTGCCCCTGTCTTTTGTCTAAAGAGGATCTTGCATCTGTGGCTGACCTGTGTGTGTGTGTGTGTGTGTGTGTGTGTGTTTGTGTTGACAGGGACCTGCTGCGGGTTGGAGGGACACTGCCTGGCCACCACAGGAAGAGCCCAGACAACAGTCAGGAAATCATACGGCAACAGATGAGCCAAACTCTCCCCATCAGAGTCTGAGCCGCAGCAGACTTCACAGAGAGACAAACCAGAAAGAGAAAAAACTACCTAAGAAACTCTTACCTGGAGAGTCTGGTGAAAAATAGAGAGAAAATAAAAAGGAAATTCCT
>OMKL01044069.1:0-10734 GCA_900302295.1 Parasudis fraserbrunneri
TGTTATTAGGTCATCTTAAATAGACTGGTACTCGGACCAAGTCCCTTATCCTTATGAACGTGCAATAGCCATATACTGACTCCCCATACTTAGACCATTATATCACCCTATACTTATCAGAGGTGTATTTTTATGGGTTACTATTGGAGTAGTTTTGATGTTGCATAGTACAAGCAATTGCATATTGTATACTGATGTAGATTAAGGTAGCATAGTACAAAGAAAATTGCAGAGTGTATATTTCGGAATTCTCTCTTATTCTCTAATTTTATTTTTATCTGCAACACTTGTTGTAGTATTACTTAATGGTGTGCGATATATGTGACTTAGTGATTTATGTGATTCATGTGATTTCGTGATCTATGTGAGCAAACTGTGCACCGAATTTCCCTACGGGATAATAAAGTATTTCAATTCAATTCAATTCAATAATTCACTGGCTATTTTTGATATTAACGTTCTTCAGATATGAGCCTTTATGTTTTAAAGTGACGTACCTGAGTACAGACTTGCCAACAAGCTTAAAAAGTTTTTTTTTTTTGTTATTCTCAACTTCAACTTCACTCAATTAGACAAATCAATAACCTTTACCTATCAATGTATTGTACATCTCAAGGTCAGTACTCGATAAAATATTGTGGAGCAAAATTATGGAATACCACCTTACTCCTATTGATTAATTCTCTGTCTTTGTCTATTAAAAGGAGACTCAAAAGTGATTTGATGTCAAAAAAATAAAAGATTTGGTAATTAATAATTTAAATTTGTCTTCAACCTTTTTGCTGTTATCTATAGCAGCCAAGCATATGAAAATATGATAAGTGCATATTGATTATCCATGTAAAAAGCACATCTTGATGCATGTTTTGATGTCCAAGATCAAGAAATGAATAATCTAATTTTTGTTTTATTTGTTTTCAACATATGGTTGTTGTTTCACAAGCAGCAAAATTATAATTTACAATGTGATTATGCATGTAAAGATATGCATGTCAGTTGATATTTAATTATTCTTTATTATTTTTATTCTTATAGTATTTTGGTGAGGTTTTTAGATGAGCCCAGAGTAGTGGGTTTCTTCCTCACCTCACATGTATAATATCCCCCCCCCTCCCCCTCATACTTTAAAATGTGCAAATAAACATAAACACTCAAGTGACATTAATTACACAAGCAGTAATTACCCTGTCCCTCTCAGTGCCCTCTTCAACGTGGCCGCCCAGATGCTCCCAGCAATACTTCATAGCATATTTATGTGGTAACTAGAAACAACAGTTAGAGCTCTGCTGAGCCAGCTTTACCAGGAGAACTCTCTCCCTTTTCATTCTCTTGAGCTCTGGCTGTACTTGAGCTATATTAATGAGATCCCTTCAAGTGTGTCCACCTAAGGACTTCTGATAGCATGCCTGTTGTAACAGACAGGATAAATTGTACAGACGCTGTTGAAATGGCTTTTTTTTTTGAGAGAGAGAGCCTGTATTGTCAGTTTGATAGATGCACATAATAATTTGGCTGTACTTGTGTCAGTTCTATAGATGCTTTGTGGCCTTTATGAAGTGCAGCGACGAGCCCCAGTCTGTCCACGGCTTCAACACCCAACAAAGTAGCAAGGAGGACGCTACTCCAAGAACACTCTTCTATCGCCCCTCGCCTGCCAAAAAACACCCTTCACTCAGCTCGTTACAACCCCACAACACTCCCCTCTGTGGGCAGCACAAGGACCGCCGCACCCTGTCCCTCGTTGTCCACTACACTCCTTGAGAGGTGCTACATGTGGTCTGCTGTTGGTCCTCCCAGAAGAGAGAGAGAGAGAGAGAGAGAGAGAGAGAGTTTGTGAAGTAGGGGTGTATGAAAATAAGATTGCAGACATTTCCATCTGAATCCCTAACAAAACGTGTTAAACAAATGTTTGCCTTCTCTCTTTCTCTCTTTCTCTCTCTCTCTCTTTCTCTCTCTCGCTCGGTCGCTCGGTCGCTCGCTCGCTCTCTCTTTCTCTCTCTCTCTCTCGCTCGGTCGCTCGGTCGCTCGCTCGCTCTCTCTTTCTCTCTCTCTCTCTTAAAGTCTCTGCTACTGATTTTACAATTGAAAATGATCCCTTTAAAGTTTGAGCTTCATATTATCACATACCTGAATGTTCTGCTAATGCCATATTGCTTTATCCTTGGCTTTTACATATGTGAATTGGTCCAATGTTGGCCTTCTGATAAGTCACAATGTATCATTTGAATGAACGCTCTGAACTGAGTTTCAGTACCTCAATTCTCAAGGTTGAACCATTATGGCAGTTGAAATGACTGGCCACTCAATAACCTTTTCAATTCAATTCACCTCATCTCATTCAGATCTAGGTCAAACATTTATATTTGTACATATAACCCTTTCCCCTTTGTACAATAATATTTTATGTGTTTCAGTTGATTTGCTCTGGACCATTCAGTCTCTCTCATTTTATGGCAGTTTATGTTTATGGCAGTTGAAATAATTAACCACTGAATAACTTCAACATTTTCAATTCATTTCACTTCATATCAGTCAGATGGGGGCCAAAATTTTCTACTTGTTTGTTTGTAAATATTGCACTTTTCTTTTTGTACAGTTTGAACTACAACTAGTTTTTTTTCTTTCGTTTTTCAGAAATATCACCAGGTCAACTGACCAAGTTTGATTCTGAAAGGAGGAAATGAGTGGTCTATGAGTGAGGTTATCTATCAAGGTTTACTACACTGTATAGAAGAGATGATCAACACCCCACGCTATATAGCACAACGCCTCTCCATAGAAACCATCCAGAATATCTCTCTATAGACCCTGTAGGCCTTTATCTGCTACTTGAAAACAAAGCTCCCTATTGCTAAGGCTAATTGAACCCTTCAGACGAATAACTATAGGTCTGTTTTGAAATTCTTTGAACAGCCCATGTACAGTATTTGTAGTTGTAAAGTTGATCCAAATCACTTGGAGTGTGAATTTGATACATCACCAGAAGGTATTCAACCTCTACTGTCTCTAACTATGAATGAACACTACACTCTAACTTACCAACTTCAGATAATTAGGTTTAAAAACACTGTTCATCTGAAAACCTGAAACTGACCTATTCGGTTCTTTGCCTTCATCTTTGATTCAGTTATTATCAAGTATTCTGTCAAGGGGTCAAGGAGAAACCTTCACCAGGCAAGCTAAGGAGGAACACACCTGACCCTGTTTTTCTTGTCTTGTCAAGAGTTCCTTGACAATAGAATGGAGGTAATGATTGTATGTTCCCATGGCACAAACAGTAAGGTGTCTACCAGTGAAGTATCTGTCTCAAAAATGTATAAACAAACAAACAAACAAACAAATTAAACATCCCTGAGGAAAGGAAACAAACATTTCAATGGCTATGAAACAATACTTTATTCATAGAAGTTAGAGATAAATAAATGCATCTAATATTTGAGAAAATCAAGACATTTTCATAACAACCTTAGATTTTTGTTTTTTGTTTTGGTAAAATATTGAAATATCTTCACTGATTAGTTTGTAAATAATCGGAAAAAGTAACAAACCTGTATTCGGGAGAGTTATCTTCATATAGGCACCTCTGGGGAGTTTTCTGCCAGATGATCACAACTGTGTTTGAGCCACTAGGGGAAGCTCTGAGCCACTGAAAGTGATATCCTTATGAACATACAAGTAGGCCTATACATGTTTCTATATCTCCTTGTATCCATGGATGTTGCTTTAGCTATTATATAACGGTGTCTATTTGTCCTTGACTGCTTGCCAGTATACCTTTCGTATCAGTATTGTGACTGTAAGCATTGGTTTTGTTCACAATTAAATTGTATATACATTTTTTTTAATTATTATTATTAAAATAAATAAATGAGTGTGGCACGTGGGTAGATGCTACATGTAAACCAATGGCAAGGCTGCATTGAGTCATCTAGATTCAAGAAGACAACCAATACTCATTTTTGTTTGCCATTTTGGAGTTGTACATCATGACATATCTCCAAAGGTGAAGCGTGCGTGGAGTCCACGCATTAGCTGATGAAGTGGAATGTACTTTTTCTTTTTCTTTTTTCTTTTTTGAGGGGGAGGGAGGAATACTGCACAACAAGCATTTACATGTAAATAAGTCTATAATCTTTCTCTCTGCTCATTGTATCAATAAAAGCTGACTGTTTAATTTTTCCATTTGCTGTTCTTTTTTCCATGTGTGTTGCCAACTTTGACTTCTGTTGCATCTTTATAGTAGAGCGGTTAGTTATATTGGAAAGATTCTGAGTAATGATTCATTACATGTAATAGTTTTACCATTTCCAAAATGAATACTATTATACAGAATCATAAAAAAAGGGTAAAAACACAAGCCGTGCACTTTTACACTTGACACTTTTTACACTAAAGCAGCACACTGTTATATCTCCAGCTGTACATAATGCCAAAAGTGCGTGCTAAGATGAGAACATCATAATTCCTATGATGATGTAATGCAGAGTGGAATTGGAACTACCTGTAAGGAAGAGAGAACCAAAGAAGACATATTTTCCACATGGGGAGAAACACACACACACACACACACACACACACACACACACACACACACACACACACAAAACACACATATACACAAACAACACACACAAAAACGAGAGACACACACATACACACACACATTCGCACTTGCACAAACACACACATGCACACGCACACACACACTCGCACAAACACACACACACACACACACACACACACACACACACACACACACACTCACTCTCTCTCTCTCATATGCACCCCACCCTGTCGTCCTCCATACCACAATGTTGTCAGACAGTGGTATCCTAATGTGTTTTATGAAGTGCAGCAGAGGGCCTATGCTGTAACGAGTAGGGTTCTACTATCAGGGCTCTATTCTTAGAGCTCTCATGACGTGTGTGATGCATTTCCTACCAATATGATGCAATGCCATCGACACAGGCCACAGTTGTCAGAGAGACCAGCCACAGACAAAAACCTCTGTCATTGATTAAATCTTTTTTTAATTAAATTAAAAAGTGACTATACTGAAACAATGGAGAAATGAAATGAAATTGCAAAACAAACTCCTTTGTTACCAGTCACTGAACAGAGACATTCAGCTCGCTGAATATCTCAAAACAAAAAATCTGACAGAAAAACATATTTTTATCTAAATACAGAATCATTGACCATGAACTTGAGATTAAAAGAGGTTGTTATTTAAAATCGTGGAGACTGAGACAGGAAAGTGTCTGGACAAACTGCTACCAGGACAATGAAACAGAATTACATTTCTTATGTGCATGTCTCATATACAAAGACATGAGAATAAAATATTTTCAAAAATTTGAATATGCTATCCCAGGCTTCACTGCCTTCCCAGATAACAAAAAGCTTCCTTTCTTTTTGGGAAAAGATAGAAACACTGCACGGCTAGCTGCTAAATATGTCTACTCTACCATAATATGAGACAAAACCAACAAGAAAAATGATTTTATTCTATTGTATTGTATTTTATTTTTATTGATTTATTTATCTTTTAATTTATTTTTCAGATACTTACATTGTTGGTTAATGTTATATATGTGTTCTGTATGGCAACTAGCTGCTGTGCTAAATGGCTACATACCATAATATAGGACAACAACAACTAGAACAAAAATAAGAATTTCATATACTTACCCACTTCGGGTCACTTTAATGTTGCATACATGTACTGTATAATTATATACACATTATAATATAATTATACACATATTATGTGTAAATGTACAATATCAAATATGATATGATATGTATAATTTCTCTCATCAATGTATTATAAGCATCCTATGGTCAACATATATGTACATTACTACATTGTTTGGCATATACAGTAATTTGTATATTATTTTCATGGTATTTCTAATAACTTGGTTACTTTCATTGTTATTACTATGTATTTTTCTTTCCTTTTTATCTATCTCTATGCTTTGGCAACACAGACGTATTTATTTGTCATGTCAATAAAGCAAGCTGAAAATTGAAATTGAGAGAGAGAGAGAGAGAAAGAGAGAGAGCGATGGTGAGTTAGAAAAGTGAAGACTGAGACAAATAGTTTTGGCTTTACTGGGTGACCTATAGCGTTGGGTGTTAAAACATCGACTAGTGCTGCCATATATTAGTCCTTATTATGACTGTATTTTTAAGTTATGAATATTTGGTGAATGTCTGTCCATCTCGTAACTCTCTCCATCTCCCTCCATACACATCTATTGTGCCGCTCACCAAATGGCTTGCTGTTGGGGAGAGGTGAGTCTCAGGTAAGGCTCTCACCACAGCACATATGATGAATTTCTCATGCAAACCTGTCTCTGAACTGTTAATGTGCCAGCCGAAACTGTGACTCATTCTGCAACCTATGAGTAAAAGAAGAAAGTAGGAAAGAAACAAAAGAATCCAATAAGTTGACTCATGCATTTGTGATACCGTACTGTGTAGCGTAAATACGAGTAAAATTCTGGGAACCTGCACACTTGCCCACATGGTACCGTTAATGACAATCTTTCAGGCCGCTCTGGCCTTCGTCAGGACAGATGACCTGATGGAGGCCCTGATGAAGGACAGAGTGGTCTTTTGCGTTCAATAAACAGCACCATGAGAGCAAGTGTGCTGGTTCCGAGCATCTTGCTTCGTTGCTTTACTGTTTAGATGTGTGTGTGACCACTGGACTTTGTTCGTATAACATAAATATGACACATGAAGATTCGATGAAAGAGGGTCTCATTTTAAAGAATGTCCTAACAAACCAGTAGAATGTTCTACCGATCATCCAACCAAACGGGTAGAATGTTCTACCAAACCAGTAGAATGTTCTACCGAACGTCCAACCAAACGGGTAGAATGTTCTACCAAACCAGTAGAACGTGATAACAAACAGGTAGAATATTCTACCTAACCAGCAGAATGTATACGTATATGTTACGGTAAATGTGTTCACTAAAGGTGAATGTGCACCTTAACGGTTAATGTGTACATTCCCCTTGCAAGTTGGTAAGTGAGAGGAAAACACACCTTGAGTTATGAACCTGGCGCGTATAAGTATGCTTTTAGCTTTGATGAATAACGGAAACAGATTAGAATATCAACCGCGCATTTGCTGTCTTTCAGCAAGCGATGTCCTATTTTTAGCTTCAGGTTAGGTGTGACATCTCTGGTGAGGTTATGGTTATGGTAAGGGTTAAGGTAAGGGTTAGGTTTATAAACAAACGTTCGTAAAAGGATCTGGAGAATTTATGAACCATCAAGAGTTCACTGTGTTAGAGTCTTATTAACAGATCATTGGCCTGAAAATTCTCACATTTACCAACCTGGCAGGGAATGTGCACATTAACCTGTTAAATCACCACGGAGTGGACATCCACAGCTTTATACTGGCATACGTTAATCAGCTGCAGTGTAAAAGAGAAACAAACTGCTATTTTCTAGCTTGAGGTTGGCTTCTCAGTGTCATATCCTGTGTTTCTTTTTGACCATCATTCTCTAAACTGGCCTCAAAGCATCTGAACAGCGTGAAAATGCTCTGCAGATGATTACGTTGCAGGTATGGTCTGTTTCGCAGTACTTTACACGGTATTTCAGGTTCAATTCAAAAAAGGAAGGATTACCATAACACTCAACTGGGATGGTTGCCCCCTGGTGAAGGCCTAAGCCCAAACATGTGTGCCCTGTGCTGATTTAAAATAAATGACAACAAGAATTGGATTTAGGAATCTTTATAGTCTTTTGTTTTGGGTGCAGCCTATTGTTGATTGGTTATAACCTACTTTAGATTTGTACAGATACTTTAAAAAGGTTTCCTTCGTGTAGCAGGTAACAGGTAACACTGCAGCTCTTATTGTACAATTAATGGCTCCTTATTGGCTAATATCAGTAGAATAGCCTTGCTAAGATCTATTCAACAAACAATATTCAATCAAGGGCCCCCAGTTCTTGATAGAAAGCAAGTGCACACACACACACCTACACACACCTACACACACACACACACACACAGACACACAGGCACATAAATAGACACATCTCTGACACAGAGCAGCATCTAAAACAGCTCAGAGCTTCCGGGAAGCAGCTAGACAAGAACACATTTGTTGCAGTGAGCAGTTGTTCAGAAGTGCATGGGATGTTACGACTGCCAGCTCTCTCTGGGTATCTCCATCTCTCTCCACCATGATCAACACATACCAGACCGGCGTGCCTCCACCACCCATCCCTCCACGGCCGGGTAGTTCAGGCCCCATCCTGGTGCCGGCTCCGGCCTCGTCCTTGGGCCACAGCAACACTCTCCTCCGGTTCTTGACGGGGGTCGTGTTGCTCCATTTGCTGCTCTTTCTTGGGGGATTCGTGTATATGTACCACACAGGCAGACTGGTAATGTTCACTTTTTGTTTGTTTTCAAAGTTCATGAATGGGCCAGGGTAACAAGGACTGACTCTGGAGCAATTTATCTTAGGTTCAAGATCAGACGCAGTATATTTCGGACAGTTCTTGGTGTCTTGGCACCTGTCTGTGAGGTAGAACATTTTCTTCTCAGCCAAGACGAGTCCACATCATTTTAGTTTATTGTTTAGAATACTCGTTCTTAATGTTGCACGGTGTAGTTCTGGGGAGAATAAATTACATCTACAATAATTTTTAATTAGTTACAAATGCTTTTAAGTTGTTTCTAATCTCGACACAAATCCAAAAATTTACCTTTTGAAACAACATTATTCAGTTAACCAACATTGTGCCTCGAAGATGCTTCTTTCTATGGTAAAGGAGAATAGGAGCACCACACCCAAACAGGTCATTTCTAGTTTCAAACAGTGTTGCAGTGACTCAGTTTTCCTCTTGTGACACTTTATATATTAAATTCTAAATATAATGTATATCATACTTTAGCCTACTTTATTTTCGCTTTTATTTTTGTCCATGTGACATACCTGTAAAGGCCTCATAGAGAGTTCTTTGTATATTCAAGTGGTTTGTATAATAGTGTGTCAGTGACATTGTCAAGCAACTATACTAACACAGGAAATACACTCAAGGAAACAAGTGACATGAAATAGAGTAACATTTAGGGGGGGCAAAGTTATTGACCAAAAAGTGTTTTCAGTGAGTTCATATGAAGTTACATGAATGTACAGTGATGTATATATACTGTAGATCTGAATCTGTTTGCTGTTACTAGATAAAATGCTATACTGCATGTTGCTGTTGCAAGTTCCATACTCTCCCCTCTGGTGCCCATTTCAGGGTCCCGAGGATTAAAACAAACAGACGCAAGCACTCATTTGTTTCAAACAGCTATTAGCTTGTTTAATAGATCTCTCAGACTAGAACCCATTGTGGTGCACTTCTCTGTAGACTAGAACCCATTGTGATGCACTAATCTGTAGACTAGAACCCATTGTGATGCACTTCTCTGTAGACTAGAACCCATTGTGATGCACTTCACTCTGGATTAGAATCCATTGGCATGTCATTTGTTTGATTATGTCTTTTTTTTTTTAAACTTTTGTATTGTTCTTTGTGCTGTCTATTGCTGTGTTGCTCTTGGACTGCGAAATAATTGCCCTCTGGGATCATAATTAAGTTTGAACTTGAACTGATATTGTACTCTGAATCTTTCCTTACAGGACAGAATGCCTACAGCTGAAGGAAAAAGTATGTTGACATTTGGTTATTTTTTAAGGGTATTCTTTGACAGTCATTTTGCATTTACCTTATCCCCAAACCTCAGCTGCTGTTTTGCTGAGAACCTGACCCGCTGTGTTTTCTCTTTCAGCTGCTTTGCTCTCTGCGGGAAACACTCCATACAGAACCATGGCCCGCATGGTAGTCAAGCAGCCGTCACACAAACAGTCAGAAGAACGTAAGAGACTATAAAAACCTGCATATCTGAAAGTCAAAATGATGTATAGCTAGAATTCAATATCAACATTCAATATAATAGTAGAGCAGATTTGAGCAGGATTCTTTTTAAAGCCACAATCTAGAATTGTATTGACCCTATAAATGTGGGATGTATTCACATATACTGTATTTCTGAAGAGTTTGGCTTATAAACTGCGAAAATAAATTATATATATTTTAAATAATTTTGGATATATATATATTTTACCCATTCATTTACATTTGGATTACGCATTGGGGCTTTTAAGTCTCCTAAAAGTTCTCTTTCCCTCCATCACCTTTGCAGCTGGGTACCTGCAGTGGAACATCGGCCTCTCTGTCCGCAGGAACGTCAACTACCACCTCGCCAGTTGGTTGACTGTGATGGAGCCTGGAGACTACTATGTCTATTCCAGAGTCACCTTCTCCAAACGGACCGCCAGGGTCCCACTGATCAGCTGGATCAAGATGAAGGCGAGCAAGACGGAGGAGGAGGATGTGGGTGTGATGAAGGCCTACTGCAGCCTGCATAGCGACAACACAGACACGTGCACAGCCACGCAGGGAGAGGTGATGACTCTGGAGGCAGGGAACCAGCTTGGAGTCTGGGTACAAGACCTCTCCTGTGTGGACTACGAGGAGGGAGCCACCGGCTTTGGAATGTACAAGCTGTAGGAGTAACCCGTCTTACGTGTGGATAGGCGCGGATTGCTACACTGCCTTATTGCCATTGAAGACACTTTGAAATAGGACAAAGATACATTGTTAAATGCCCTATGTGGATCAATTTGATGATTTGGGATGTTTCCC
>OMKL01044071.1:0-11660 GCA_900302295.1 Parasudis fraserbrunneri
TGTGGGGGGGGGGGAGTGAGCGTTTTGGAGTGCTCTCTTATATTAAGAATATTTAAATAATAAAATGTGCTAAGTGTGTCATCTCCCTTTTCTTGTGATTAAACTGTTCTTGTTATGTAATTATGTGATGCTATAATTATTATGTGATTATGTAATAATATAATTATTATGCTATTATGTAATGTAATTTCAGAATCAATAATGCAGAGTTTTGACCACTGTAGGCCTATCGCAAATAAAATCAAAAGTGTTAATTGTAAAAATAAGAGCACAGTACAGCCAGGCTCAGTGGGCTCGGGGCTGGAATCCCCCACTGCCCCTCTTATCTGCCCCTCCTATCTGCCCCTCCTATCTGCCCCTCCCCCTGCTCCACCATTACCTTCACTGTAGCCTCCACCCCAGGGGTTTACAGGAGTACAGCCATTTCCAGATTGTTGTAACTAAATGTATTCCTCAACATGTTTATAATACCAGAAACATTGTCACTGCGTTTCCAGGAGACAGAGTTGCGTGGCCGGGTGCTGGAGGAGCAGCTGGCGGGAGCTGAGCAGCGATTGGAGGAGAATCAGGAAGAGCAGGAGAATTTCAGGAAGAGCCTGCGGACACTGCTGGAGATGCTGGATGGGAAGATCTTTGAGCTGACGGAGCTGAGAGACACCCTGGCCCGGCTCATAGAGGAGGCCAGCTAGAGACACACAGCGCCACCATCAGGCCAATGCACTGAACTACGCACATGGAGCCATATGATCCCCCTCTCCCCCCTCCCTCTTCCCCCTGGCTGCCCAATGCACTGATCCAACACACACTGAGATACAGTACACTGCCCCAAGAGTGATCAGGCTCACAGAGGGCAGCTTAATTTATATGCTGATTTATAGACATCTAGCCCCAGTCCCTCAAGACACTCCTATAGATCTGGAAAGATCTGATAGTTCAAGGCAACGCAGGGATTACCTCATCTAGCCTTTGATAGGCTGGTACGGGTGTAACCTCGGCCTTATCGATCTTTCCACTCCGATTGGGATGCCTGCCTTGTTTGTTGGGGGCGGATGATGATTTCATCAGTGAACTCCCACTGCCTCCCTCTGTCAGCATGTGAGAACTGTGCCTCAGTGCCACCTGCTGTTTGACGGGAAGTGATACACTGCTGTCAGGTTCACACATTCACACCCCCTCTCCTCCTCGTCCAAACTGCCCCCCAAGGGGATGACGAAAGTCATATGGAACTTAATTGCTGTTAAGACTCAGAGCACTGCGCCAAACCTGCCAAATCCCCCCAGAAATGCGGTCCCCTAGCTAGCTGACGATTTCATCCACGACTAACTGTACAGTGAAATGCCGAATAGACTCAGTGGAAACAGTCCTTCGTACACGCTTGGGTAGCCAGAATGCCATAGGAACCACAGAATTATAGGATGGCTCTCAACCAACCAACCAACCAGTCAGTCAGTGACACCTATTGGCCTGAAGTGACATCACTGCTAGGCATATTATCACTCCCCAGCCTGGATGCACAGGGCTACTGGGGGATGATGTTCTGTTTACAATTCAATTAATTGATTACCTCTAGAATGGAGGATCAATGACTACTGTATATTCAAGATATAGGTATTTAAAATTATATGTTATAGAAGACTATCAGATCTTCCAGAGGGATTGTTTATTTATGCCACCCCGAAATTTAGAGGGTCTCTGCCTAGTAGGGCATTTAGATGTGACAAAAGAGCTCCTGTATTCCACTTGCTTCCACCATCACAGAGAATTGACCTGTCTTCCTGCCAAGCTCAGTGTGGTGTGTGATACTGAACAAGGCCTGAAGTCCATACAACACGTGTGCATTCAGAGCACACATTAAGTGGACACGTGTTGTTTGTATATATAAAATGTGTATGTACTGTATTTGTGTTGAGAGAGAGACAGACAGACAGACAGACAGACAGACCCCTTCTGATTGGATACCGAGGCCCAAACCCACATTCACACAGACACTGAGCAATACCAGACAGGTTCTGGGTGACACCCTCTACCAACTATCAGGTACTTTTCTCGGTATATACACATACAGATAATGTAGAATGCATTTCATTTGATACTCCTGTCCAACAGACAGTGGTTCTACCTTTGACCAGGGACCCTGTGATGGCAGCCCTGGTCAACGGTCAGCCTAGTGCACTGTGACGTGTTCACGGTGTCATCTAAGTGTCAGCCCTAAGAATCTCCGCTCTCGGTGAAGCTGGTTACAGATTTTCACTCCTAACAGATGTATACAGAGCTGTCCTCAGTTTCTAGTCTTTTATACGCAAAAATATATCATGGATATAAATATAGAACTGTATAAGATAACTTTATACTGAGACAACGTTGTAAATGAATGGTCAGATAAATAAAGTTCTTCTCTCTGGTTTAATTGAAAGACAATATGGTGGCAGAGGATGGATTACCTTAATATTAATGCTATTATTATGAATGCCTTTGTACAGTAGTGGCTAAGAAGATTTTCATTCTCTTGTTTTGTAATTTATGGTATTTAAATGTATTATTATTGTATTTAGAGGTATGAGAAGAATGGCAATATTTTTGACTATTTACAGTAAAGTAATTTTGAACTTAATGATATTGAAGAGGTACCTCAGGCTTAGGATGTTTCTGTTAAGATGGGTGAGACTTGTGTGTTTGGAAGTGAACGAATTTACCAAAACGCTGGTGAGGTCGATCAGGAGACAAAACTGTTGGTGCTTTGGGTAAAACTGAATTCTTTGTTAACTGAAACAAAGACAGCCCTACCAGGCTAAGAACACACCTCTGTGAGCTGAGAAATGCTATGTTTTATATTCAGATACAGTGACAGCAGAATTTGGTGTGTGTGAGTTGTTGTTCTTGTTGTTGTTGTTTTTTAACCCCTTTTTTCATTAACTCACTCTTGAGCCAACTCCTACTCTTTATTGAAACAGACAACCTGGTATTTGGTTTCACAAGGTTTTATTAAACCGCAGGGTTGTACATAATAATAATTAAAAAAAAAAAAAGGTTTGAATAAATGAAAATGGCAGGAGTAGAGGCAAAAAAAAGAAAAGAAATCTTGGTAATATCTATACACAACTGTGTAGAAACAATTCATTCTCAACAAGTCCATGTTTTTTAGGCAATCAAGTGGAATACATCACCCATAGTTATTTCCAGAATTCTTTACATTATTTCTTTATCTGTGATATTGCACTTTTCTAGTGACTGACAGGCTTAATAGGATCCAGGACGGAGGGTCATATAGTGAAGCCGTGGGCTAATAGACTTACATAGGAAATGTATCGAGCAAAACCAACGCAAAACGCGTGGGCTGGAAATGTAACAGTATGCTTTGGAATGAAAGGACACAAATGAAGTGGTGAAATGTGATGCACAACGCAGACACGGTAGTTTACATACAAGCTGCGTTGGGGGAATTTCACAGACGAGGATCGAAGGAAAACAGTACGTTGTGTTGCTTGGAATCAAAAGGTGGTGAAGTCTAGTCAGGTGAGGTCTTGGTTTGGAAAAGACGACAGTGAGGTCAGGGGTCTGTCCTGTGCTACTACATGGATGGCGCCATTGGAAACACATTGTGCTAAAAGTGACAGAGACACAATGTCGGCCTTAAAGAGGAATACCACCCATTTTAAGAATTCACATTCATTCCTGTACCCCAGGACAGTTCAGTCAATATTTGTAAACGAATACCACTGTCTCCTAAAGTTAGAAATCAAAGAGAAAACCCTCAAATCTGAGCTGTCACCCGGATTTAAAACTTAACTTTACGACCAGAAAACATTAAGTTGAGTTCTTCCCATCCAAATTAGGTTTATACTGTATCCTACTATTACTAACAGGTTGGAACCAGAATTTAAACCTATTTTGGTTGTAAGAGCTCACACAATGGGCCTACAAAGGTAATCCCCTATTCATTGTCTATTGAGCAATTGCTCACAAATACGAGGGTTCTGTCTTTAATTTCTACCTTCAGGAACTCAATTGCCCTGGGGCATGCATTAGTAACATGAGTGGCATTCCACTTTAAACCCTGACAGCATCTCAGCTCTGCCAGGAAAATACACATACAAAAAGACTTCTTTAGCACTGAGAGATGATCAAGCTGTACAATATGATCATACCTGTGCTTCCTACTTTAGAGGCTGCTTCATGATAAGGTAGTGAATGGACATATTGACACAGGCTCTGAGCACAACGGAGGACACGATTTTGTGTCAAGGCTTGCAACGGCGCCAGGCGTGTATTTTCTAAATCCATCAATCTGTTTAAGACTTCATGTGTCCTTTTATTGTGGACATGCACAGTATATGTATGTGTGTAATTTACCGTCTCCAAGCATCCCACTGACTGTTACCGCCTCATGTCTGCCGAGCAAAAGACTTCCATCCCAACGGCCTACAACCAATTCTAAACATCCTTCAAAGTCCCCAAACGTCATGTCCATAATCATATACACTGGTTGACTGATGATAAGACAAACAACTAATATAAGTCATTATATCACAGGTGATCTGATTTGTGTAAACTTCGATAAGCATCCTGTGTTGAAATGACACGAGTGCTAAAACGATGCCGAACAGAAGAGACACACTGACGTCTCATTGGTAAGTCAAAAAACGACAAACAAAACAAAACAAACAAAAACAGCTTTGTAGTGGAGGCTGCGGGTTCACTCTGACACGAAAATCGCAGTTGTGTGTGTGCACATGATTAAGCTCCCCATGCTGTGAGTAATAGACCTCCCGCTGTGCGCTCACACAATGAGCGAAGACGGAACGAAGGCACAGCGGAGAACGTGATTCACGGAGGCAGGGGAAACTGCGTCAACTCGGGACCTCCTACTCTCTAGCCCACAGTAAGCTCCTGCGGGGACGAGGGAATCAAACATCCTACAACCCTTCCATCATTCAGACAGGCGTGACTGGCCTCGAAGCTCTGCCGTGACTATCCTCCTTCCCACAAACAAACTGGGGGAGTCGCCGGCAGCCCTGTCTGCCCACACTTACAAAATACCACACAGCCTACTGTGCTATAGGGGTGAGAATGACCAGGGACTTCAAACTTTGATTCAATTACTTCTTATGATTAGATTCACATGAGTAACTATGATTAGATTATCTAATGAGTCTACATTTTTTACTCAATCTCATTCAGTAATTTGTGGTTTTAATAATTTTTAAATGATAATTTTTACACAGATTACTGAATTTTGTGCATTGATGCAGAATCGAGATTATTATGTTTCTTCCACCCCTACAATCTACTTATTTGGGGTAATGATACATAGATTTGCATCAATACATCGATTCAAAAGGCAACAATCCAATTCAATTGATTAAATGTAGTAAATATTGAGTCAGATCGTTAAAATATTGTAAAATAAACACAGGCAGTTCAGAATCCTTATTTCATTTTTTTTGGCAAAGATTGAATTGTTGCCTTAAAGGTAGAATCTGAAATGTCGTTAAACACCGACCTTTCGGGAAAAGATGACAACATGGCACTGCACTTTGTTTACAGTTTGTGTTTTTGTCTGATGTGTGTGTTGGAATTCAGTGGGTATAGGGGAGGGGTTGCTACTGCTGGCCATACCTCAGGCTCTACCAAAAGAGGTCTGGAGAAATTCACAGTTTAAGTTACTAAACTCCAACCCACAAATCACACCAAAACAAAAAAGTAAACAAAGCGCAATACAAAGCGCAATAACAAGCGGGGCTCTTTTGCCTAGAGGTCGCTGTTTGACGGTATTACATTATACCTTAAAGATTATGCCTTTAAGAATCCAAACCATATCTTATCATGGTGATGCCTGAGGTTTACACCCTTACTACTCACTAAAAACAATCCCCAAACACTGTGGCTGTACAGCTGACCCACTGATCCCTTCTCTGGGCCACTGATCCCCTCTTTCTCTGGTTGGCTGGCTCCAGTTCAGCAGTATAGATCTAGGCAGATAGGGGGGCCACATGATAAGCCCATTGTGACAAGCCATATCTCCCACCAGCCTGGCCATATGCTGGTATCAGACAGATGGACCAATACATAATGTGTCATGAAGAGAGAGAGAGAGAGTGGGAGGATGGGGGATATAGCGAGGTAGCTGTGGCAGAGAGAGGGGGGAGGGACAGGAATGTGGTTTCACAAAGGCAAAAGGATTTACCTTTTGTTTTTCCATTGTCAGATCAGAAAGCCATCGGTCATACCCTCTCTCTATCTCCCCCACCCCCACAGCCACGCATGCAATGGGACAGAAACAGCTTTGGTAGAGATACATCAGAGTCTGAGGCTCAGTTGTAGCATACCAGGTAGCTATAAATAGAAGTGAGAAGTGGAGCTCTCACCCTTTCCCTCCCAGGAAGCTGGTTCCATGGTGTAATGGTTAGCACTCTGGACTCTGAATCCAGCGATCCGAGTTCAAATCTCGGTGGGACCTGATGTTTTCGATTTCCCCCAATCAATCTCTTTGACACAACAAATGACGAACAGAACCCGTCAGTATATTGTCCATGTTGTTACATGGCCGGTTTCTTGTTTAGTGGAACGAGAGCACTCTCTTACTAGAACTACAACATGTTGTTTGAGACCATCAGTACAGTACGTTTATAACAAGTGTGTGCCGCAAGAGCCAGTGTGACCATATGGCCTTGTGTAGAGTTCTTCAACAGATGAGTTCTTAAACTCAAAGTAATCATGGCATCATTTCAGTCTGATTATAGACATAAAAACATAGAGTTAAATACAGTACAAACTAGAAGAATGCACTCAGTAGAGTGCAGACCTCCGCCAAGGGTTAACAATCTCCCCACTTTGCCGTTCATTTCACACTCACACTTTCAAAAAATGTGACTGGATCTGGGGGTCATAAGGTTTGGCTTATCAACTATCAAAATAATACATATTGATCAGTAGGATATCACAATGGGACAACACATTTCAAATCTCATCATGATCGGACAAGCCGTTGATGTTTCTAGTTTAGTGAGAATGGTGCCATCATGAGGCCAAATGACTCAAAATATCTCAGGGCTCCTTGCTATTGTGGAACAATCATATTTGTCAAGTTCAGTGCAAATCGGACATTCATAAGTAACACATCAATTCCTTTTGTATCATGCATGTATCTGTAATGGATTTGGATCTGATGGTTTGGCCTATGAACTGTGTAAATAACACATGTAAAGATGTTGGCAGACTTCATAGGTCCTTTGGCAAATGTGTTGTCCATGAGGAGCCACATCTCTAGGCATTATTCTTGTGAAAGTATGACTAACAGCTCAGGAGATACATTTGAAAATGTTAAGTTTGACCTGATGGTAATGCTAGAGAAAAGGTCACCAAGAGTCACAAGAAACCCTTCTTCCTCTCAGGGTCATGAATGCTCACAGCACATTTTGTGGCTGTATGACTAAGGGGTCAGAAGATAGGCTCATTCGGAAATGCTGGCCTGATGGTGGCGCTACAGGAAAGGTCATGGGGTTACTAAAATCAATATGTTTCTTCCTCTTGGGACCATGAATGTGCACAGAAAATTTTATGATGATAAATACTTTTCAAGATACATATCTTATTCTCAGTTTGGCCTGATGGTGGCCCTAGAGGAAGGGTCAAGGGGTCATGAAAATCAAACGGTCTCTCCTCTAGGGGTCATGAATGTTCACAGCTAGTTTTGTAACTGTCCGACTAATGGGTCATGAGATACTCTCAATTAGAGAATTTGGCCTGATGGTGGCACTAGAGGAAAGGTCATGGGGTCACCCATTGGGACACCCTGAACACTTGGTGTTTCACCCAGGGGCAGTGCCTTGCGCTCTTTTTTTTTTTTTTGTGCCTGATGTGCGTTCTTGTTGGCTCCCATTGGGTCGTCTTATCACTTTTTGGAGAAGCTAGCAAAACCGTAACCTATAAGGTTGTTTATTAACCTAATCTTTGCCTTAACCCCAAGGTTAAACCTATGGGAGACCTCATGCTTAATTGGAACTTCAAACAGAGATGATTTGATTTGATGATTATTTTTTTGTGATCATTGGTTTATGAAGATACACTTAGATTTTCACTCCTCTCCTTGTAACGTTACTGCTGGCACGGCAGCAACCGCGAGTAGACTTCCCTAAAGATTTTCAAATGACTTTTACCTGACTGTTGATATATTCTCAAATTGACCATAATAACCTTATACTGGAAAATATGTAAAACTACATAGTGTTGGGGTCTGTATTAATTCAGATATCAATGTAGTATATTGCATCAATAGAAGCCCATCCCAAATGGGCTTACAAGGCACACTATCAATTTCCATGTACAGGTGTGAGACCAAATATACAAATTTATAGGAAAACATGAATAGTATATTCTGTATGCCTTCATACTTGACATGCATCAAATAAACTGATCTCATATTGAATGCGTGTATTATTCAGTCTAGTTTGCCTCATTTTCCAAGCTTTAGAAATAAAACTAGCCCATACTTAGTCCAACTTATTTTCATCAAACCAAAACAATTGAGGATTGCTGTTCTGCATTCTTACAAAGGTGCATGCAGGTTATCATATAAAGTAGCCTACAATGAAACTAAGTTACATTTATTTTCATTATCTCCCAGGTCACAGACAAACTATTGCCAGGGGTAGGATACCTCTTCTCTGGTGGACATAGCATAGTTTTCCACACCAACAGGTTTCTGTTCTATCTATTTGAGCGTCCTTACCATGGAAAAGTTTGAGAACTCCTCACTACATTTCAGTTGGTACAATCACCAGAGGCAGTGCATGTTGCAACTTGTTGGGTCTAATAATTTGGAAATATTAGTGTTTATCAAAACATGTTAAAAGTAACATTGTGGAAAACAGAGCATGGGCTGAGACGGTCACAGAGCTTGCCAAAGTATGCACTGCTATGTCCTGCAAAACCACGGCCATCCGGGTGAAACACCAAGTTTTCAGGGAGTCCTGTCACCCGTTGGGGGTCATGAATGTTCAAAGCAAATTTTATGGCAATCCACTGATTACTGTTAGAGATATCTTATTCGCAGACAGAGAGACAGACAGACAAACTGGGGTGAAAACATAACCTCCTCGGCGGAGGTAAATAAACACCAGCAATGTCCTTCATCATGGTGAATGTGGTGTGGAAAATGCAAATGAACTGGTAGACCCTAGAGCACTGGAACATTTGGTGCATTAGTGATAAGATACAGTATGACTCAGGCTCTGGCATAGACATTGGGTACATACTGTGGCTGTGCATTTGTGTGTGTGTGTGTGTGTGTGTGTGTGTGTGTGTGTGTGTGTGTGTGTGTGTGTGTGTGTTTGGGTGGGTGGTTGTTCATCATGGGCATATGCATTTTGTTTCTGCATTCAACTCCATGTGTTTTTGGGAAAAATGGGTTCCAAAATTTAATCAAAACCAACGAACCCTGCCACACACACACCCCTCCCCTCCCTCTGGCTCTGTGGGAGCATTTATGGCCTCCTATTCAGGTACATATATTTATGACGGCAGTAAAGTGGGCTGCTGTTGTTAATCTCCTCAGTGACGTCTCCTTTCCTCTCCGCCACCAGTGACTGACTGAGTCTGGGTCCAGGCCACAGAGACCAGCCTGGAGACAGGATGGGGGACGCAAGAGGGTCTTTTGGGGGGGTCAGGAAGGTCTAGGGACCGGGGCGTAAACTAAACTGGATGTTGTGGTTGAGAGACACAAGAGTCTTGGAAGATAGCGCCGTGCCTGGGCTGCGTTGTGCGTGTGACATGTATTCGACATGGCATATCCCAGACGGGTGCAATCCATTGCCAGGGAGGGTGCCAGGGGAAAATGTAACTAATGGGAAGCAAGTGTGCCACACTTCTCAGCTCCTGTCACCCCCTATCTGAGTCACACAGCCCGCTGCTTTCACCCCATCCGAGGAGATTTGCAAAGCAGGAGTTTTGCATATAGCTTTTTTAAGTCTCTAATTTGAATAATGTCGGGGCTTTGTGTAGGTAGGTAGGTACTTTGTGTTTGAGTGCACACGTATGTATAAATGTGTGCGCATGTGTGTGTGTGTCAATGCACATGTTGAATGTATGTGTTTGCATTGGAGTGCGATGTCGACGTGCATGTAGGCGCGCGTGTGTGTGTGTGTGTGTGTGTGTGTTACGACTCCCTTGTAAGAGTCCCTGCTACTGTATGTACCCTTGCTGAGAGATATGCACTCCAAATGACACTGCTGCGAGCCAAGCAGGGCCGTTACCGCCATTTTCCTCTCCCTGTCTCTCCTCTGTCCATCTTCCCTCCTCCTTCCGCGCTCTCCTCTTCCCTTGTTGCAGTTGCATTGGTGCGCCTTGGGAAGATTACAAAGAGGTGCTTTGTGAGGGGATGCAGCTGCTGAAATCTGACTAGATCCAGCTGAAGAGAGGGAGCAGGTGGGTCAACAACACCACCCCACCGTTCCCAGAATATCAGGCTGCACAGACACACACAGACACACACACACACACACACACACACACACACACTCAGAACCTCACAGCGACAACACCCCTTCTCACAAACAAACAAACAAACAAACAAACAAATACACCGTCTCACAATGCAAACTCAGTACACCCACTTCCACAGCAATACAGCACGATGCCCGAGTGAAAAGACAGCGGAAATACTGCCCACTCAGACAAGTGTTCAATACAGATGTCACTCACACAGTGGGAGAATGTTGGCAAAAAAAAAAAAGTAAAGTAACACAAACTATTACGGTAGTTTACAAATGTGGTCTATGTGTCGTCTGAACTCGTCTTTTGCATTTGTACTTTTGTGACGAGTATCTACAGTATATAGTGGTTTCAGCTGTCAATGTTGATTTTATTGAGAGCCATGAGTATTGACGCAGTCCTCCAGAGAGACCGAGTGTTTTGTGGCTGTGGCAGAGAGAGAGAGAGAGCGAGAGAGAGAGAGAGAGAGAGAGAGAGAGAGAGAGAAGAGGAAGATCCTGTCAACTCTGTGAAGTTAAGATGTTAACAGGTCAGGCCGCTGCCAAAATGCCAGATTTCTGCATGGCAACGGGGACATTGGTAAGATGACCCTCATCCGGCTTTGTGCCGCAAAAAAACAAGAGGTGGTAGTAGGGGAGGGAGAGAGGGGACAGGAATGAAAGAGAAGACAGGAATAAAGAGAGGAAGTTGTACAGTCCCCAGTGTGCTTGTTCTCATTGAGGCAGATTGTATGTCACGCCGTCTTCCCTCGAAGGGACACATGTCACTTGACTGGTGTGACATTAATTGCCCCACAATTTTATTATTGGCTTTGATCGAAACAAGCTCAGAGATAAGAATCTGGAGAGCAAATCTACAGCCAAAGTTGAAAAAAGGATGTCGAGCTGTTTCTCTCAGTTGTTCCCACTCTGCCTCGTGTCTCCAGCCACCCCCAAATAAATCAGCTCCATGTGCATTCTTTATAGAAACACCAACCGAAAACATTGATGAATATTCTATTGACTTTGCATATGTTTCTCTCTGCCGTCATGATCCATAAACAGGCTTTTTGATAATCATAAAAGCAGTATGCAAATAGGATGTGAGGGAGTAGAAGAGTAATGGACGCCTGTGGGCTTTTATAAATTATTCCCTCATCACTAAAAATCTGTTTTCTTCAACTGAAGTCCCTC
>OMKL01044075.1:7842-19263 GCA_900302295.1 Parasudis fraserbrunneri
CACACACACCTCTCGCCCCTCAGCTCTGCATGCCGAGGGGTCTTGCCTTCCGCACGCAGGCAGACAGCCTTGAGCCTCAATTCCACTCATTCACTGTTGCCACAGATGATGGCATGCGTTCTTATGGCTTTGTCCACACCTTCTATGAGGAGGTGACAAGTGCTCCAATTACCACTGCCATGCAGACGCTTTACCAAATGCACCATGTAGAACACCACTCCTCCTCTTCCTCTTCCTCCTCCTCCTCCTCCCCCTCTTCCTCCGCTTCCTCCTCTGCCTCCTCCCCCTCCACCTCCAGTATGGACTCTCTAGTGAGCAGCCTGGATGAGACAGATGCTGAGTCTGTGGCCGGTGGATCTACCTGCCTTGGCTGTGCAGGTTCTTTTGACCCATCTCGGGACACTCTGTACGTGTCCAAAGCCCTCTGCCTCCTCACGCCCCTACCCTTCCTTCAGGCCTCCCGCCAGTTCCTGTCCCAGCTGCACCAGGCTGTGACATCACACACAGCCCCGCCCCTTCCCCTAGAGAGCTACATCCATAACATCCTGTACGAGGTGCCCCTGCCTCCTCCTGGCAGGTCCCTGAGGTTCCACGGGGTACAGGGGCCAATTGTGTGTCAGCGGCCCGGCCCAGGGGAGCTCCCTCTGGGGGACTATCCTCTAGGAGAGGCCTTCTCTCTCCTGGGCGTGGACAATATGATTCAACTTCTCACCTGTGTGCTGCTGGAGATGCAGGTCCTCCTGTACTCACAAGGTAACCACACCCTACTCACCGCTGATGGAATCATACCTTTTGGATTGTGAGTTTGGTTCCTATTTTACCGTAGTACTTTGAAGTACTTACGTACTTACGTATCCTGTCATTCTTTTTGCCTCCCCCATCTCTCAAGACTACCAGCGGCTGATGACTGTGGCAGAGGGCATCTCCACTCTGCTGTTCCCATTCCAGTGGCAGCACATCTACCTGCCCATCCTGCCTGTACCCTTACATCACCTCCTGGACGCTCCTGTGCCGTTCTTTATGGGAATCCAGCGGAGAGATGGGGCTCAGCGATCCTCCCTCAACCTGCCACATGAGGTACAACACTACTCGGGCCATTTATATACAATATACCATGAATATGGGTATTTATGGTGTATGTAATTAATAATTTTCAGATGGAAGCATTCCAATCGGCATTTCATGGTCAACACATTTGAATCCATACCATGACAGACATTCTAATAACATATTCTGACACACGTTTTGAATAGGTGCTGAAAGGAGCGTATTCATCTTTGCTGCAACCCTCTAGGCCTGTGCTAATCTCCTCCATTTGGTTTGCACACTAATATCCCCTTGGCTATGGCTGGACAAACTCAGAACCACGCAGCTCGTTGGAGCTCTTATCCCTCCCGCAAATCCAACTCTCCATCCGCACTGAAAGATCACGACTGAAAGATCACGCCATACTGCATAAGCATCTCACTGGAGCGTCTTTGAAGTAGCGCTGCCCCAGAAAGGAGCCAGCGCAGAGAAAGCTGTGGGCGATGGGAGGAAAAGTACTGTGCATCAGATTTCCAGAAAAAGAAACGGACAAAAGGGAATAATTAATATGAATGAAGGATCACAGCTATTTTCTGGGATTAATTTCGGGAATACAGTATATGGGTGGCAAACTGCAGTAGCAAGTTTGGCAGAGTACAGATCTCACAGCATGTTATAGATATTAGTGGTCGACTGATATGGGTTTTTCAATATATTGCCGATAACCAATATTTGGAGAGCAGGGTGGCCGATGGCCGATATAATGCTGATACGATTTTCTTTTTTTGCATCTGATAATATACAACAATTTCATGATAACAAATGAGACACAAAAAAATGTCTCTTCTTTTTTTTGTATATCTGTACTCCACTTATTATTTTAAATCAACAAATTTATCAAATCAAATAAATTGATTGAAAATAAAAATCACAGCATTAATAATTAATTATTACATAATTAAACATAATTAATTTTTAATCAGTTGACACTTGGTGGGATTAACACAAGGGGAGCACTAACATTTTTGTTAATTGGCCATGTGGGTGCAGTTTTCGGCCGATTATTTCAAAATGTCCGATATCAGGCCGATTAATCTGTCTAACACTGATAGATATCTTATAGATCTATTTCAAATGCATTACATATTCCAGTTGCATGAATTTGTATCTAATAGCCCATGCCTACTACACTGGCCATTGGCTGCTAAATGTACCATGGTATTCTCACATAGTATCTTGTCTTTGTAATTTGGGTCATCATGTCTGGGAGTGGGAGGAGGGGAGTAGTTTATTTTAGAGGTTTATGCTGCTTTGCATGTCCTGCTCATCTAATGGTTTGAAGCATGGAAGCTGCAATGGGAAAGAAAGAGGGCTCTTCATTTGAGTTTATGGTGCCTCTCTGTGCTAGATCACAGATACATATCTACAGATGCCTCGAGCTGAGTCATTCTGTTGACTCATGCTTCGAATTTTTTATGTTATGCCCTTGCTTTTATGAAGTCAAGTCAGTCTAAAAGATACAGCAATACAGATGGGAGTTTCATGCTCTACTTTGGCAGGCTCCCCAGGGGTTATGAACTGATTGTCAGAGGTCACTACTGAAGGTTGTGTTGTTGCTGACTGGGCTGTTCTGTTCTCCACTGCTGCTTAGAAATGCAGATTTATTATCAGCACATACATTCTCCTTACAGTTGACAGTTAACTGTCCATTCCTCTGCACTTTTACCAATATAGTTGGTGCGTGAATTTCACATTTGTTTACAAATACAAAAGTCTTACCTGTGCAGTTTACCCTCTCCGCTTTTCAGCATCTCTCCCCTGTGTAAGTGATAAGAATAATAGTTTGCTAATCCTTTCTATGCTAATATGTTGGACTCTCTGAGAGCTTATCGTGGTTAAATGCCATGGAGCCATTAAAGCCATGTAAATCTCCCTCTCTGATCTTAATTGGATGTTTCCACACTTGGCCCTAATGCTATCAGAGCTTCCCCACTTTGTCTACATGAGATGAATAACAGTCTCTACGCTGTGAGTTGTTGGAACACATCTTGGTTATCTGTTGGGGGAGCCATCCTCCATGTCCCATGTATTCTGAATGATCTTGTCTGACTTCTCTGTTACTCCCAGGCCAATCTGTGTTTCGTGGACATTGACAACCACCGCGTCGAGGCACCCGAGGACCTCCCTTTGTTCCCCGATCAGACTGAGATCATCCAGGAGCTGAATGAGGTGCTGCTGCGGTTTGGTCTCCCTCCGCAGGGGGGTGCGGCCAGCCAGCCTGCCACTGCACCCCCTTGTCTCAGCAGCCTGGTTCTGGAGGACCTGATGGAGGACAGGCGGAACGGGAACCTGGGAGGGGAGGAGCTAGCTGTGCTTGAGAGACTGCAGGCGCTAGCCCGGAGGTGTGGCGGGGGGAAAATTATGACGGATGGAGGGAAGACACTGGGACGTGCGTTTGAGGAAGAGGAGGAGCAGCTGAGGTCGGCAAAATTGAACGTGCAGTTGAGGGAGGTGTTTGCAGGTCGTTTTGCCTCGATCTTTGGCAGATATGAGGAGTTTGTCATCCATAATGCTCCTGATCTAGACTCTTGGCTGAGCAACCGAGAGGGAACATGCAGCTTTGATAAGGTACTCGCAAAGATATCAAGACTAAATGATCTCTCGCCTGTATTTTTTGTGAAATATTTGTTGTCATATGACCATTATACCTCAGTATGTATTCCAAGTGTTTACATGTGGTTTTGTGTATTTCAGGGTTCCTTCCTCTCAGTGCAGCCTGCGCCCCACCTGCACTTCCTCTCGCGGTTCCTGGAGACGGCCATGTTCTCCTCGTTTGTGGATGGGAAGGTGTTGTCTCGCTGGGCGGACAGGGAACCACTCCAGCGGCTGTTTGACAGCCGTCTGGAGAGAGAACACCTCTACGACACAGATGAAGAGGATTCTCGAACCTGTCGCTACAGGAAGTGCACCATGCTCTGTGAGTCAGGTGTGTTTTTAGAAACAAAGGGAGGTGTAACGTAGTTATAGATCCTACGTAGTGTTACTCCTGTGGATGAAAATAAATGGCCCCATGTCACAAACTAGATTTTCTTAAAGAGCACAAAAACATGCTCCCCACTTGGACGAAGTGGGGAACGTTCAAAAGGTCTGTTTTTCTGTGATTTTTATTTCTGCTATTAAAAAATTAAACATGCTAGCTCAGATGTCAGGCTTGATATCTCATGCAAAATCCCTTCTTTAAGCTCTTTGCTAACTAGCAAAGATATGATAAAGAGTCCTTGTCCTGACCTAGTTTAGTCTCTTTTGAAGACAGTGAGGGGTCTATGTTGGGGGTGGGGGCTGGCTTTTTAGCAGCATTAGTATACCAACCAAGCATTGGAAGAAGTTGGTATATCGGTCAAATACCCATAACTCTGGCCAACTAGCTCGAGGGGGAATTCATGTGATGCTGAGTACCAGGAGACCTGATGGGTACGATGTTGAGGACCAGGAGACCTGATGGGTACGATGCTGAGGACCAGGAGACCTTATGGGGCCCACAGTGCTGCCCCAGCTCAGGCGGCCAGGGGATGTCACTTACTGGGAAAGAAGCCCAGCTAATATTTCAAGCTACTATTGCCTTTGAGATTTTTTCCCTGTTTTTCCCCTCAGTGATACAGCCCTCGCATCACTGTACTTTGCCAGCCTTCATTCCAGTTCAAATGTAATGCTCACAGCCCTACTCAAATGTAACTTCCCTTGCCGTTCTGGTGCCCATTCAAACTCCAACAACGCCCTGAGGGCGCTGCACACGGTAATGCACAGTGAGATTGGGAGGGCATTTGCACAGTTTTCTTCTGGCCAGTCATTGCAAATGTGCACTGTACACAGAATGTGTTATACCACCAATTCTGACTGGTTTCCCTGCCTCTTCCTCCTAGAGAATATCGTGGACAGCGAGTGAAACTTTGGCACACTATTGTTGGAAGATAGACTACACACTACATTGGGGGTAAAGGGAGAAGCGAGGAGAAGTTAGGGGTTGGGGGTAAAGGAAGGGGAGAAGAGAGGAGAAGAGAGGGGTTGGGGGTTGGGGATAAGTAGCAGGAGATGATGAGAGGACAGCACATTGTGTCCTATAATGAATGCCTCAAACTCTCTGCTTTGAAGTCCTGCCAAGCTCTCTGCAGAGACTGCACCACTCTTTTTCTCCCTCTGTTTCACTTCTCCACACTGTCCCCTCAGTCTGTAGACCGTGCTCTATCTTCCTCCCCTTCTGTACCGTTCACAATACTGTATGTCACTCTGTTTCATTCTGTGTGTTGCAGCAGATCCATGCACTCTGTTTTTATCTCTTCCTCTCCAGCCCAAGTAGACAAATTGGTAGGGCAACCTGTCTTGACAACACGAGATGTTTGTGTTTACAAAGACATTTTCATGTTGGCAGTGATACACAAAGCCTGTGTTTGTTGACTGACTAAGCCTGTGTGAAATGGAACAACGCTCCTTGCTCATTTTACCTACAATCTCAGTCCACAGATCCCCACATCTCAAATGATCTGGTGTGATGTAATGGGCTCAGTGTAATGCTGCATGATGTAATAGGCGAGGGTAGGTGTGATGATTGCTGTGAACGGTTATTGAGCAGGGCGGTTTTAGTATGCTTAAATTTGCTATTACGCCTCCTTGAGGTGTCGTGGGCCTAATGTAAAACATCTACAATGTCTCGATAATCCTAATGACATATCCCCTCCCTTTTCCTGTAATGTCCAAAACAGCATTCGCAGTATGCGCTCAATCTGGGTAATAGGACAAGAGATAGTCACATAATATCCTGTGTACCGGTAAGTGCCTTACCATTGTTTTGTTTCTCTCTCCAGCCCAGGCCATTGAGCGCAGGCTGCTGAAGGCAGACCACACAGCCATACACCCCCACCTGCTGGACATGAAGATCGGACAGGGCCGGCACCAGCAGGGCTACTTCCCCAAGCTCCAGGCAGATGTGCTGGCACAAGGACATAGCACCAACAAGTGAGGATACTCTTCCCACTGTCCTTCACCCATAATACATTATGAAATGACGGGTGTCTACCAGGATTAATTACCAATATCTACTGCATGTTATTGCTTTTATTTTTATAGCACATCACAAAAAACACACATGCACCCACGCAAACAGACACTCTTGTATCACTACTCATGGGGACCTTCCATGGACTACATCCATTCCCCCTAGCCCTCACGTCTCCATTTCTAACCTAACCCCCTCTCCCCGATAATATATTAGAACTCTTTGCCCCCTCCACAAACACACACACAGATACATCATGGCACACTGCTACGGAACATGAATTGTATTTTGATAATCTGTTGTGTGGGTACATAGGTGGTCCAGTCGTGTCACAGCGTCACGCAGGGCTGACCCCAAGAGGCCGACAACCACTGAAACCTCAGGACTGGACAATGAACAGAGAGAGGTACACACACACACGCACACGCACACACACACACACAGCCTTTCAAAAGCTTGTGTCTCATATTTGCAAGCTTTCAAACTAGACGCATCGTCACACCTGATGAAGACCTAAACGGGTTGAAACATTGTTCGTCTGTCTGTGATTAAATAAACTTTTCTGGAGCAGGAATACTATGCGCAGACTTACTTTTAAACATCTGTGCTTTTATCGTTGTGCATTGCCAGGGATGGAAGTGGATGTGCCTATAACTCTGTCTTGTAAACTATTAACTTGGTTTATCCAATAGAAGCACACATTTGGGAGGCGGAGTCTACGTCAGTCCAAGCTGCTTAACCCCTCCCCTTCGGCTGTCACTCAAACCCACCGGGAGTTTGTTGACGGGCTGCTGAGTGAATGCCGTCTGAAGGTAAGAGACCTCCCTGTGGCTCGCTTATCTCTCCTAATGCTAAAATACCTCATCTGCTTATTGTTCATGGGTAATGTTGCTAGTGAACGTCTCTGCTTTGTAGACCAAAAGAATGTTGATGGAGCGGATGGGGAAGGAGAGCGTGGAACTGGGTCAGGGAGAGGCTAACATTACAGGTCTGCAGGAGAATACACTCATCCATAGTCTCTGTGACCTGCTGGAGAGGACCTGGGGCCATGGACTGCTCCTAAAACAGGTCAGACCCACATACATGCACTGTAGTACACCCAATTTAATATGCATCAGTAGCCTGTATGACCTACAAAAAAATCTGGGACTGCGTGTTCTTATTTGTATGTACACAGATTAATATCGCACACATGGACACACAAAAATGTTGAGCAGGTTGAATGTTGGCAAGTGTATGCTAGGCCTCACTGGTGGGTTGACTGTTCTCAACAGGGGAAGTCTGCTCTGTGGTCCCACCTGCTTCACTACCAGGCCGCCCAGGAGAAGATGGAGTCATCAGCTGAGTCCTTAGGTCAGAGCAGACCCCTGCTATGTCTTTTATGTATGTGCAACTATGTACGTGTATGTACTCATAAAATCGTTGAGTCGCAGATTGTGACCGGAGGTGTCAAATTCTCTTGCCATTCAGTGTCCACTGTGTCAGACCAGAGGAGGCTTGATGATGGAACTCTTCCCCTGAAGGGATCCTTGATACAGGATATGAGGTAATGAGAGCCCACCCCCTGCATCCGTAAATAGTGTGTGACAATGTTTTCCTTTTTGTTTGTTTTTTGTTGCACCTTGTTAGATGTGAAGAACCTTATAGACCGGGAATGTCACTAACTCAGTCACTCAGACTTTCGCTCACGGTTAGCCATCTTCCCCTAATGACGGCTCACTTTATGTAAGATTTATGTCATGAATGCTTCGCATCTACATTAGATTACATTTTACATTTGATTAAAGCATGTGTTATAAGGCATTTGTAGCCCTCTTCTATCATACTCTCTCATTTAATTCTATTCTAGTGAGGTTGTGAGAGCTGCAATGTCTTTGTTTAGATGCCTAGGAGTAAGATGAAGGGAACGTGGGGGAGAAGGCATTATAAGTCACAAAATATAATTGATGATGAGCATATTATAAGCACAAATTGCCTATATTACACAACAAATTATTATTATAGGCATTTTGAGTATGAATTATATAAAAGTAATAATAAAAACAAATCCAAGGAAAATAAAACATAGCAATCTAAAAATTGGCAAAAAAAAAAAGATACATTTTAGGAGGGGAAAAATACATTTAATTAAGCCCTACTTATGTTGAGTAGATGAGTCTAAATGCAATGTATGATTAGCGTGAGAAAACGTTGAAATGTTGGCTGACCCTTCCTACCCTCCCAGGTTTGTCCAGACGATGAGCGAGGGTCTGTCTGAGGTAGGTCAGGCCCGAGCCTGGATCTATCTGGCTCTGGAGAAGAAGCTGCTATCACAACACCTCAAAGAGCTGCTCGCAAACCAGGAGCTACTCCGGTATGAATCTCCCCTATGAATACAAACACATGACAGAAAAATTATTTTTAGTATCTACAAATGCGTGCATCGTCATATCTTTTGTCATCTGTCATTGGTTGGACCTTGCTTGCTTTGAGGGTCCAGCCTAACACAGAGAATGTTGCAACAACAGAGCATGTTAACTGATTACACTGAGCTGTGAAAATCCCCTGCAAATACCATTAGGCAGTATCATCAGGGTATATGAGCTGAGGGTCCAGCTGCACCAGGATGTCTTGTACTTCTACTGACCCTTTTCTCTCTTTGTGCCTCCTGACAGACAGCTGTATAAGCCCCATGCATTCCTGCTCTGTGAGGAAGAAAGAGAGCAGTTCTTGTTTCACCTGCTTTCCCTTAACACTGTGGACTACCTCTGCTTCACACGCATCTTCACCTCCATCAGTAAGTCCTTGTGGTTCTGAGGTTATTTTCAAGGCATTTCAGCTTTTTGAGATGCTAATATACAGTGGAGAGAGAGGGAGATGATGACATGCAATCATGAGTACTGGTAATGAGTCAGATTCCAACCCACTACATCACGAATACGCGGTATGTGCCCTGGGGCCACCGGGATGCCACAGTCCGTTGCCTATAACGGCGTAAAGGCATCACTCTCTGACCTGTGAAATGTCTCGTGTTCTCTGTGGTGTTGCATTCTACAATTTAACGTGAAGGGTATAATAATATATCATGTTTTAAAACTTTGTTCTCCAGGTATTCCATATCGGGTCGTCATCATTCCCATGAAGAAGCTCAGCATCGCCATGTCAACAGTGAACCCTTGGGTCTGTGTGTCAGGAGAGCTGGGGGATTCAGGAATTAGACAGATCCCGAAGAACACACAAGAGATCTTTTTCCAGGTCCATAGACATGCGCCCACGTAGGGCTAACTACATGTAATCGACCATATGTGTAGCTAACGATGTATATCGCGATATCTACTTGGGTATGGAAAATCACATGTTGGATGATCCAATTGATGTTCGGTATTATATTGGACTGCAGGGTAATGGGAAGGGTGATACACTATCAAAATAAAACTGGAATTTTAAATTAACATTCTCAAATATTTCAGAAAAGGTTTTGTGAGAAATCTGACTAAATATTTAAATTATTTTCATGAATATTAATTTGGACAATTAAATTGTCTATCAGGATTCACAATACCAAAAAAGATCCTGTGATACAATAACAAACAAATATATTCATTCACACCTTTATTTATTCTCGAATGGAGTTGAGGCTACCCTCATTTACAATGTCGCCGAGACTTACAGGCATTTCAATATGCAAATATAAAACAATTAGTAATAAATAAAGAATCCGTTTACATATATGATAAACCTCAGTATACTGCCCAGCCAACACCCACGGTAAACTTATTATTAGTGTTTGCATTGCTGTGTCTTGTCCAGATACTGTCCATTCAGAACTGCTCTCACACTAGTCCATGTCCTCCTGTGTGTGTGTGTGTGTGTGTGTGTGTGTTTCAGTGTAAGAACCTTGGCAGACTGAGCACTCTGCAACTGGGGCAGGAGAACTCTGGCCTGCTGGCCAAGTGTCTGGTCGACTGCGTCATGGTTTACAATGAGATCACTGGACACACCTACAGGTAAGATTTCTCCTCATACTGCTCTAATTTGTCTAGAAGTTAGGAACAAAAACTAGAGACACAACAACCTGTACCATCTATATATATATACATGTATGTCAGTTACAATACACAGGTTAATACACCATAGACGCAGTCAATGCATCACATTAGTAAGGAGCTGGTGTTGGCTTTATGACCAGGTTGTTGTGTGTTGATGTTTACTTGCGTGCCCTTTAAGTAAAACGTAGTGAAGGTTATCTTCTTCTTTCCTTCCAGGTTCCCATGTGGCCGCTGGCTAGGGAAGGGTGTGGGTGACGGCAGTTTGGAAAGGGTTCTGATTGGTCAGCTGCTGTCACCGGGCGGAGAAGAGGATGCTGGGAAATGGAGTGGGACGCCTCCGGAGTTGGGATCACCGCCCCAGAGTGGACGGACAGTGTTGGGATCGCTGGGTGGACGCAACAGTACGTATGGAGCAAAGCGGTCACATTATGTCCGTGTCACTTATGGGTAAAGCTGCAAAACCGGAACTCGTCATAATTTTCACCTAAAAGGTTGTTCATAAACCTAACTCTTACCTTAACCTTGGCCTTTCTGGAGACCTCACGTCTAACCCCAACCTTAAAATTACGTTTTGTGAGATCATTGATTTTTTAAGTTAGAGCGACTTTTAACATTGCAGCTTGGCCAGTAAGGTCCAAGGCCTAACCTGGTCATTGGTTAACTAAAATGTCATCTTGGATCAAATTTAAAAAAATCTGACTCTTTCCCTTCCCAATATCCCCATTCCATTGTATTCCCCTTTCTCCCATCTTACTTTTTCTTTATTTATCCTCCTCCTGTCTTTATCCTCCTCACCTCTCCCCTCTCTGTCTCCAACTCTATTTATTCATCCTCTCAGGAATGACATCTGTTGAGGTACAAGAGGACATGAGAGAGGCTGCAAATAACCTCGTCAAACACTTCCACAAACCAGAGCAAGAGGTATTTGATTTTTTTTTTTTTTTGTATTATGTTTGCAGTTGTGATTCTCTTTGTAAGAAAGTAACCCTCCAGACCCTGTAGTGATGATAGCAGGGTTGGGATCAGTTCACTTTCAATTCAGTCAATTAAAAGATTAATTGCCATTTATGTGCTGATAGTGGAACATTCATTCTCATTTACTTGTCAAACGGTTTGATCAAACAACATTTTCATGCCAAAGGTTTTCAGTATTTGAATTTTAAAGAAAATCCACTTCCTGAATTAATTGACTTGATAGTGAATTGATCCAAACCCCATCCCAGTCAGGACAGTAAGCAAAACAGTGGGAATATATATATATAATTTTTATATATATATATATATATATATTTATATTTCATATTTGAGGTCTAATGC
>OMKL01044077.1:0-10672 GCA_900302295.1 Parasudis fraserbrunneri
CCTATTGGATGTACTATCCACACCAACCAAGCTGGAGTGGGTAGCTGAGTAAAGCAGAGGGTTGAGACCCTACACATCCTCCTGGCCAGGCTACCGTTGGTTGCGTCTTGGAAATGGTCCAGATTGTCACCGGGTAATCACATTTTGCCGGGATAAAGAGTGCCGCTAGGCACATTGGAGAGATGAAGCTCCCACATGGCAAGGGATAAGTCCTCCTTTTCTGAGCACAAGGTTTGGACTGGGAGCAGAGATCAGGAGGTTTAGATTTAGAAAAGGGGTCAGTTTTAGCCAGTCATTAGGTGTTAAAGACTGTGGAGTCGCCACATGCTGTGCTACCGCACAGGGAGACAGACATCCCATCAAGACAGGAGTAGTGCTAAGAAGGGAACTGAGCTGATTCGGGGACAGGAGATGGAGATGTATCGTTAGGGCTGAACAAATGGGCTGCGTTGTGCAAGAGGATGTTCCAAAAGTGTGTTTTGTGACTTGGATGACATAATGCCAGACTAGAAAAACATATATGTCAACAGGACGGCGTGGAACCTTACGTGCAGACATAGGGGCATATGTTTTAAATGATGTGACTTGTTGCGAAGATGTTTTGTAGATGTTTGAGAAAGGGACTGTATGTGATGTGTAGTATTTTTGAGCTGATGTAATAGGATTTCATTAAGAGTGGCAGCTGCCTTTTTTTCATGTCAGTACAATTTGAGTCTTGCACAGGCCCCCCCCCCCATTACTCCCCGGCTCTTAAGATGGAGATTTGAAAAGGTTTGACGAAACCTTTCTAAAACAAATGATATTGTTGGTGTCAAACTGATGCCCTTCCTTTAATCTCACAGCTGCTGATGAAGTCTTGATTGTGATTACTTGTGTATGCGTGTGTGTGTGTAGAGGGGTGGGGGGGGGGTGAGTGTGTTGATGTTAAGCAGTATGTAACTTCATGTCTACTGTGTCAGATGATAGTGTATACTTATGAAACGGATGTGTATGTGAAGGCTACACAGCATTCTCAATATCCACTGGGCTGAAATGGTAGCAGCCGTAAACGCACAACGCATAGAAGCATATCTGAAGAAAAAGAAAAAGCTCATACAATGTGGACACTAGTCGGGTGACCAAACTTATTTTTGTAACTTTTTCGTTTGATGGGATTGAGTTAAATTATTTGGACTGATCGCAGTCTCTGAGTAGCTTTAGAAACAGTTGTTCACAGTCTGCATTTCCTTTTTTCCTTTCATCACTCTCCCCTGTAAAGCTCTGATGGCACATTTGTGAGGTATAAGTCAGGTCAGTGCAGCTTTTAATTTGCTTTCATGTGCAAAATGTTCATTATATTTTGATTGCTGCAGATTTGCACTGTGCATTTACATAACTCATGCGGCAACTTTTACCTATAGCAAAAATGGATTTCCTTGTAAAACGTATTAAGTTCAATTATATATTGTGGAGCTGATGTGCCTTGTATCAGGTGTCATTGATACTGGCCAATGTGTAGATAATTATTCCTTAATCCCAACTGTGTGCCAGATACTGAGCATAGAGCCTGAAACCGTTAAGTAGCCATATGAGTCATACAGCTATCCCATCATGCCCTGCTGTCTTAATACTAGGCCCGTTCCCCTGTTTGCCACCCTTTTTCCTGAAGTGTGCACTTCTGCACTCGAGCACTCAGTCACGTCTTACGACTAGCGGTGGAGCCAATGCTCATACCAATCCCTTGCTTTGAAATCCACGTTGGAGGCGTATCTTTTCAGGGAGCAAGATGGAGCTTCGGGACACTGCCTACAATCTGCACCATCTAATGGGAGACTTTTTCTTTCTTTTTTCCCCCTCCCTTTCATGTTTTATGCCTTTCCCACATCTGACTTGTTCATACTGAAAGACTGTGATATTTATTTTCAGTATGAAATATGAACAGTAGGGTTTTGTGTATAATATGTAAAATAGATGTCTTTTACAAGTACAATGCTCCCCGGCTGCAGGCTTCTGCCCAGCCCCAAGGTCTCTCCCTTCAGAGAACTAGACATGGGCATGGGAAAGCAGACTGGGGTAGAGCTATCGGATGAAAAGACGGGTGCTCCCACCAAATGGTTAAAAAGTAATTCTAAGCATTATGGCACTGAGGAGGTTGAACTGAGCAGCCTTAACAATATAGTAACAAAGCAATCATTTATGTCAGATGGTAGATACTAGATCACACAGGGTCATCAGCGTTTTATTGGGGGTTGTCACTTTTTGGCTAAGCTGCAGATCTTCATAACTTTCACCTTACCATTACCATAACCACTCCCACTACCTACAAATTAAAAAAATACATTAAAAACGTCCTTCTGGGCCGTGGGATCTAGCATCTACCGAGTCAGATGGTACTGTGTTGCCATTGGCTTCCTTGTTCCCTTTCCTTCCCTAAACCTGACAGTGCCCCTGTCAGCCAATTCTACTTCATCCTGTTCCAAAAGCAAACTTTGTTACAACCAGAGCTGCACGTATCTATATATTTTGGGTGTACAGTTCAACAATGCAGATGCAGGTTCTGTAAAGATGTTTTCAAAGCTGTACAATATTTAAATAAAGAGTATAGTATTTATTATCCTGGTGTATTTTTTATTTCAATAAGATGTGTGTCACCTTGATTTGGCAAGTAGGCAACATTCATGAATTATTGCCCTCTGTTTTTAGAATTCACTTGCTTCATGTGTCCTCCAGAATTCATTTTAAAGGCTTTCTTTAGTTGCCTCCAAGGCAGTATTTCCCACTTAAGACATTATAGTTGTATTTCTGCATCCGCCGGAGCTAGGGTGTACCTTACGCTGACCTCTAGCTGTTGTATGCTGTTACGTAAGCCAGAGAAAGATAATACATAACAAGAACGCTCTGCTAGTTGTGTGTTCAGTCGCACATTCCTACAACATCAGGCAGTCTGGAAGGCATGCTACAAGTTACTATCAACAGACAGGCGTGGCATCTACAAGCCATATGATAGGACTTCCCTGAATATGTGGAACATGTTTATGTTTTTTTTTGCAAAGAACCTTATCAAAATCAAATTTTAGTTATTTATTTCCTAGCACCTCTTTCTTCCCTTGTATTGAACATGCTGTTTGTGGTGGTTCTAGCACTCGCACCAAAGTTTTTATTATTTCCTTCCGTGCCCGGCTGCCCCACAACCAAGAGTAAAGAGTTTAAAAGTATAAACTGGGCAGTACATTGGGTAGGCATTATTCCTGGCTCCAAAAAGCACATCTAATTGATTAATCAAAGCTAATTCATTGCATATGAAATACACAATCACAAAGGGCAATAATTCTGAACAGCTTGTTAATCTGAAGATTTCAAACCCTGACCAAATGGCAAGGAGTACTGTACCTTCTGTATGTCATTTTTCCTCAGCGCTTAAATAACATTTCAGACTGCCAAATCTATACAAAGACTAGGCAAAACCCATTTTCCATAATATGTCCCCTTTAAATAGGTTTACATAGTATGAGTCCTTCAAACATTGAAATATTGTCTGGTATTTCTGTCCTGTCTGCACTATTTTGGAGGGAAAATTGACCCTTTTTTACATAAAATATCAGATACAGTGAAAGCAACTGATTGATGAGTCATGTAAACGATACACATAACCACATTTAAAAAAATAAAATAAAAAAACAGAAAAATACAAACAGATTGTAGATAAGTTAGCAATTAATGGTATATTTTTCTAGACTTAAATGGGACACTTTTTTATCAAATGACGGAAAATGAAATGAGAAACGAGGAGTGGTCAGTTACTCTATGCTCAGAGTGAGGGGCTTCTCCTGATGTCATCTACAACGTCGTCCTCGATGTCACTGGAACATGCCAGAACAGGCAGTATGGAGCCACAACTGCCATCGCCCTGCTCCGCAGACAAGGCCCCAAACAAGAGAGAGCAGATCTAGGGGAAGAAGAAAGCAAGATATAAAGACGTAATGTAGATGTATTTCGAATGAAATGCCCCTTTAACATATGGTCGGCAAAGGGTTCGGGCTTTGTGGGGATGATTCCAGACACCAGAGTAGCCGACACTGATGAGAATTTCCATCTGTCACCATCACCTTGTTTGTCTGTCATGATCACACCTCATATGGCGAGGCATTACGGCAATCTGGGCACGTTTCCAGCTGAAGGTCAAAGTAAAGCACTTTGGCCCCTACGTAGCAATGCAGTATAGTCCTGAAGAAGCCAGTCAAAATCATACAATACAGGGTGCATCGGGGAGCATAAAAAGTTCAAACTAGAGTTTAAATAACCTGGGGGGGGGGGGTATTCTGTTACCTTGGTAGAGGCAGGAGTTGGGATGGCGTTAGCATGGCCCTGGTCCGGTGCTCTGTGACAGTCAGAGTCTTGGGGTTTGGTCAGCTGTCTCATCAGGGCTGCTCCAATCAGCAGTGGGCTTCCCTGGCTGGATGCTATCAGCTCACCCTTAGGAGGAAAAGCCTGGGAGGGTCTGGTCTCTGCCTCGCACACACCCTCCGGAGGGTCCGCAGCGACACCTCCACACCTGAGAACAGGGTGGCTCCATTAGGGCTTGGCCCTCTCTACCCACACTCAGCACAAACCAGCTGTATAGAAGATTTCCTCAAGAAAATCAAAGACAATGTTCAAATAGTGACTACTGAGAAATGAAAAAAACGTAATAAAGTCATGATGACAAAAATTAAGGTATATATTATTACAATGAATATGTTATACTCATAATGAGATAAGCATGATGTACACTGCCATGTTCTACAGCAAGGGGACCATTTTAGAAAAATCTTCAAGCCATAATGAGATAAGTGTGGTACAGCAAGGGTACCGTTATAGTCTATATGCAGATAAGTAGTGTCAGCGTATGCTTCGGGGGAGGGGGGGCGTAGCTTTTGTGTGTGGGTTACCATTGTGCCTCGTGAGCTACTATGCTCGCACATGTGCCAGTGTGTGAGGGAGAGGGAGGGGAGGGGTTCAGACTCAAAGAGAGGCGGCAGATAAAGAGGGAGGAACAGTGAGAGAGAGAGAGAGGTGGAGATAAACAGAGGGCAGAGAGGAAAAACCCTCACACCCCCCTTCTCTAGTTCAGCCCTCTTGGTGTGATAGAGTTGCTGGTCTTTGACTCCACGCCAAGGCAGCCTGAAATAATAAAGTGAGTCTGCTTTGCCGATTCTCTCATACATTGCCAACGATGGCAGCTAAGGCCACTGGCTCTCCTTTTTCAGATCCAGCTCTCAACATTAACATCCTCTTCCTCATAAACATCAGAGAAACTACCAGAAAATGACTGTACAGAGGAACACTACAGTGGGAGGGAGAGAGAATGATAACAAGCTGGTTCTGTCCCCAAACAACCTCAGGGTCAGGGGAAACTGAAATATGCCTCCAAGGCAACAGAAAAGCACGTTCTGCTGGATGCCAAGCACTTTCTCAATTACAAACATAATTGTCTATAATTACAAACCTGCATATAAGCATACACAGCATGAACAAGTTATTTGAAAACTGATCATTCAGGAGAGCAGCTAGCTGTATCCTGGTCGAGGAGAGGGGAATAATGAGTACTGAATATTGAGTATTGAATACGGAGAAACTGCCCGCTCATCAGTTCGGTGATGTCTCTATGGACTCCCAGCAGCATGCACAGAGTGAGAGAGCAATAAATGACCCAGATGTGCAGCAATCCGACTGGGGCTGGTGCGGCAAACCCCACCCCTATCCCAGAGCAGCGTACAGCAGAGAAATACTTAAGAGATGGACAGGCCGGGAGAGCTACTGCAGCTACACAGTGACCTCAGCTGAAGAGCGAGACAGGTTGGTGCGTGGGGGAGATGAAGGGATTACAGGCCGTCAGACTGACAGGCCTCAAGCCCTGCGGGGCCCTGCCCCATATATACGTAGCTCTGCTGCAGACACAAGGCTGGATGCTGTAACACTACGCCCACTTAGGAAGCTAAAAAAGCCAATGAGGGCGAACTGCCTGCCAGTGGAAGCCAGGAGGAGAGTTCAGGTACAATAGCCCTGTGGGAAGGTTCAATTATATTCCAGTACAATACGCCGTCGCTGTAGAAACTAGGTTTATGAAGTCCCTAGTAACAGGGATTTTAGTCTAGTCAAAATGACGTGGGAACATCACAGGAGAAAAAAAATCACATGGTATGCTAGTAGAATGTAGTAGAGTGCCTAACAGATGATGTGGATAGAGTCAGATTAAGGGCAGCGTGTTACATAGGATGGCTCTATTACACAATGAGAAGCAGTGTAGTTTTGGTTACCTGAGTGCAGCAGGGGCCGGGGCCGGGGCCGGGGCCGGCGCAGCCTGTGAGGGGTCTCTACTTTCAGGGTCAACTAGAGTAGCCAACACTACACTGGCCTCCAGCAACATGTCCTCCACACTGAAACACACAGGCCTGAGGGGCAGAACTGCACAAGATCAACATGGACCGTGGAAACTTAAGTACTGTAATAATGGCTGCATTTCGATAGCGCTTTTCTAGTACAACTACTACTCACAGTGCTTTTCAATAGAATGAACTTCAAGACAGCTTTGATGTACTATACTTAAGTATTTCCATTTTTATTTAACTCAATAATTTTAGTATAATATTCTATGTTTGTATTTATTTACTTTGAGCTAGCCATCTTTAAAATGAAGCAATGACTGTGAGCATGATGGGACCAGCTTTAGCCTAATCAATAAAGGCTAATGTACAGAACATGGAAAACCTCCAAGCACTGAAATAGATGGATATTTTATTGAACAAGTACTTTTACTTTAGATACTTCATTACATTTAATGTCAAATACTGCAATGTTTATACTTGAGGATGCATAGTGGTGTTCCAGCAGGGAATTTGCTACTTTTACTTGAGAGACAATTTGTGTAATTCTACTGCCACAGAACACCATTGTGATGAACTGATACCTAAAATGGATATATACCTGCAATGGCTGAGCCAGCATCTAGATGGCTGTGCTCAAAGAAATAGGGCAGGGTTTCTCTTCAGATGGCCCTGGTCACTGTGACCTGACACATGATAGCCACTCACTCTAGTCAGGAGGACCCACAGACTTACTTTCCTGCAGTACTGAAGTGGACAGACACTGGAAGGCTATGGGATTCTGCAAAGGAGAGTAAACCCTACAAACAAACACAAAAAGGCAGCACTCTTTAAAGCTGCACCGGGTAGTTTTGGGAAGAAATAATTACCTCTACAATAGCTAGTTACAAATGCTTGAACATTGTTTATAATCTCGACAAAAATCCAAGAAATCACCCTATGAAACAAAGTGAACCAACATTGCATTTAGAGGATGCTTCTTTGTATGGTAAAGGTGGTGGGATGGTAGGTGCACCATAGCCAAATAGATCATTTCTAGTTTCAAACAGTGCTCCAGAGATCCAGTTTTTCTCTTGTAACCGTTTATGTATTCAATACAAAAGGTATATCATACTTTATTTGGACTTTTCAGAGGTTAGTTTTTGCCCCCCAAAAACTACCCGGTGCAGCTTTAATCACCATCCGTATACCTCGGTAGATCATCCAGAGTGGACCGGCACCCATGTTTTCAGTGAACAGCCACGAGATACCCTGCAACACTCTCTGACAAGTAAGACCAACAGACACATAGCCTATCTCTTAATTGGTCCAAACCCAATTTCAAGCCAGCAGGAGCCCACATGAGGACCAGACGTTCTTAAAGACTGGGCTGGTTAATGAGGAACTTCACAACAGGGCGCCCATAAGAAACATTCCAAGATATTTGGGTCAAGGGTTGCGAGTGTTGGTGCAGGTCAAGTCTCATTAGTTGGACTGATACAGGGCCCAAATTTGCAAAATACTTTTTTTTCTCTTCTCTATCTTCGAAGCCATCGACAGCATAAAACAAAAGGAAGCAATGAAAGCTTTGAATTTTGACTTCTTCCATTGCAGTCAATCACTTTCCATATACTGGTATGAGTGAAATATTTTAATTATGGCAAAAGATGGCTTGCATTGCAATGGACTCAAAATGTAAATTGACTGAATATGATCTTTAGTTACTCAATCCCTCCTTTAAACAAATTCTTACTTGCATTGAAAGTAATGTATTCCATAAGACTATAATTTCAGCTCGTGACATCTCCAAGTATACATGTTCCATGTAGTCTGATAACATGGTTCACTGGGGTCATATGATCTCTGTGACCATGCTATAAAGATGAATCACAACCTGCAGGGGAAAGTTCACATGAAAGGTAATACAGAGCACTGTGTACGGACGCTTCAGGACATTCGAGCGTCTGGATTCCAGAACCATAAATATGCCCCCTTAAAAAATTAAATAACCCTGGACACACACACACACACACATACACACACACGCATAACATTCACAATCTCATGTGACAGAAAAGAGGAGACCATCCAAAAATAACCCTTTACCCTCAGCTCCTTCAGACAGAAGGTTATATCTGAGTCCACTCCGACCTGGAAGTAGTCAAACTCGCTTGGGTGTAAGGACATCTCAGTGTTCATCATCTTCACACGATCTGCAACCAAACCAATCATGTGTTTGGTACAATGTAGTGTCAGTATCTGTATCTCTATCAGTAGTGTAGTAGTAGGGTTCACACAGGCGTACGCCCACCTCTTTCTCTGGGTATTTGAGGTATTCATATGGAGAAATGCCACAGGTCATTGGCCACGGTTGTATAAATGATGATCACCTGATATTTGATTACAATCATCTGTTGTTTACCTACCAAGATCACATCATACTAATAACCTTTTAAATACATAGGAAGTATACCCACCTCCTTTGACAGTTCAGTGGGTTTGCTAGATTTAGTTGAGTTTTTATTGTTTAAAAATGTTTCATTTTTGTTTAGTTTTTATTAGTTTCAGAATTAGTTTTAGTGGGGGGTTTGTAATATGGGGACTGGCAAGATTTAAGAAGTTCAGAATAGGTATTGTGTAATACAAACACAACACTTTGTGAAAGCAACTGACTCAGTCATATAGACATCCCAGTCTCAATAAACATGCACCAATGCCTCCTCATTCTTGCCATGTTGACAAATTTTACCAAATTTACAAATACTAAAGACATTTTCTTGTATTTTTATTTTATTTTAGTTCGTTTTGTAAGTACACAATATAGTTTCAGTTTACTTTTCGTTTTTTTCTCAATTCTAGTTATTTTTATTTCAGTTGACTGAAATGTTTTTTTCACACCTATTTTCAGTTTTTAGTATAGTTTTAGTTCCCTATAATGACCTTGATAGACACTGTACAGACAGCACATTTGTAAAACAGTATTACATAAAAAGATAAATAATCAAATGATGACATAAGACATGATGAGATAAGCGAGGTATTTAGTATACCCACAGTATATCCACCCTTCTCAACTAACTCTACACCACCGGGCACAATGAAGTGGGGTGAATTCAGTGTAAGTTGGACACTTTTTATATTTCTGATTTCTATGACCTGGGCCCACAATACTGGAATTCATGTTATTATCATATGCACACAGTAATAATTATTTTCAATTTCAGAATTTTATAAATGTGCATAAAAAGATAAAGGTGTCCCACTTGATATGACGTCCCACTTTTGCTGAACTTGCAAGACCTTTTCAGATCTTCCTTATAATATCATCATCATTTTCTTCCAGGCTGTGCTAACACAAGCCATTATCAACAGCAGTTAAAGGGTAAGTTCAGTATTTCTGACCTATCGCCCTATTTCCTACTTACCGATGATGTTGTCGACCGGTAGAGTCCTTTCTCAGCACAATCCATGCTGTTCTTCATACTGGATACTCACAGCTCTGGCTAGTTAGCCACAAAACCAATATGAAGTCAATTGGGCCATGCTCCATGAATGCTGAAACTTACTTTGGGTGCACTGTGGAGCAGGTTTCTCATCAATGTGCTGAGAAAGGACTCTACTGATCAATAACATCATTGGTAAGAAGAAAATAGGGCTAGGGGGCCAAAATTCTGAACTCAACCTTTGAATCACAAAGAATATGTCAGGCAGAGGGAAACAGCTCACCGTTTCCCTCCTCATGGTAATTTCTCAGATTGACTCTCAGAGGAGTCATAGACAGAGTGATTTCCTCCTGGGACACCGGAAAGTGCATCACCATATCACCAAGAAGCCTGTGGGAAATCAGGGATTGAGAGACGAACGGAAACTAGGGGTGTGTAATGATTCAGTCCAGTGATGACATGATTTATGTAGGCACAGATTCCATGCATTTTGACCACAGTTTGATTGGATTAAATTTAGATACATTTTAATTTACACAGGTTTTTAAAGTGTAATAGGAAATAGGTACACAAATGTGATGGGACTGATTCAGTCAGCAGTCACATGTAAAACCTTATAGCATGGTATTAGTCCACAGCATTATGTTTCCAAATGAATCAAACATGGACGCACATACAGATTCATTTCAATCAATATAGATGATCAAGTTTACAGATCAATGACAGTTGATGTCAAACATTCATACTGATGCATCAATTATTTTTAAATAATGAAACCATTTGTTTTAACACCCCTGATGCAAATGTTGACAGTGAAATTGTCTGTGAGCAATGAGCAGAGAGTGTGTGTGTGTGTGTGTGGGGGGGGGGGGTTCTACTAACCACAACCTATAGTTGGCTATCTAGATG
>OMKL01044077.1:12555-35882 GCA_900302295.1 Parasudis fraserbrunneri
CTCTGACTCCTCACTCCTGGGATGTTGGCAGCTGTGCGAAGCGACCGCTCTGGTCAGAAGTGGCTCTATTGTCGGAGAAGCCAGCCTCCGCCGAGTCTCTCCAAAACTGTGTAGAGAGAGAGAGAGAGAGAGAGAGAGAGAGAGAGTCAGTTTTCTATGGTTCTATACTACTGACGTCTCTACAATTGTGCTGCTCACCCCTTTCATCATAGGATCCAACCACAATTCATCTCCAATGCGTGACAGGGCATGAATAGCCTTTCCAAATGCTACAAAAGAGCAAGACAGGCAATAGACAGTGTTGTCAATGTTAGCAGTTCACTATATTGGTATAATGTGTTTACACTATAGTTATATAGCTAGCTATATAACGTCAGCTTCCCAAGGCCTTTCCTTGGGCCAGTAATTGCTACCTCCAATAGCAGGTTAACTAACACGCTAACCTTGCACACAAAAGCCAAGCTAGCTAGGAGCATTTTCATCACATTTATTTACAGCGTAAACAACAACCAATTTCATTTTCCAGTTACTATAGCAGTCTATACCTCTCACACAATTTCCCTCAATGATGAACTTCATTTTTGTTGATGGCAATCGACAAGATTTTGCGGGATGGTCGGACACCATATGACGTAAGTTATAGACGTGCGCGAGAAGGTCTAAGGAAAAGCTAACGTGACCCCCTTTTACTCACAAGAGCACTGAACACACCTAAGGCCATATATATATGCTTAGAGCAGCCTAGACCAGAGGTTCTAAACCTTTTTCATGTCAATACACATTATTCAGTTGATACACATTAGGCCATGGACACCCATTTGATTAGATCTTGTCTCTGGTACCCCCGTCCGAGAAGATATTTGTTGTATTATTAGTCCAGAATTCCATAACTGTCTATACTGTAGGTGGGGGGATAACAAAGGAGAGAGTGAAACATATGATTAGTCTCATTGAGCTAGCTTCTTGTGAATGAAATTGAACTATTCCCCATTTTCTGGGGACCCCCTGGAACCTCCTCGAGGACTCTTGGGGGTCCCGGCCCCCTCATTGAGAACCACTGGCCTAGACAATGGTAGGCAATTATATATATATATATACACACACACACAGACACACACACACATTCAGAGCTTGCAATAAAATGCACTGTAGGTTACATGAAACTGTTTTTATTATTATTTTGACAGGGGTACATTAACCAGGATTAAGCTCCAATATCACTTTCAAAAACTTAGAGTTCGTCTTGTAGACATGTAGAGCAACACATAACACAATCGGTCCTACCTGTCGCATGTGTAGGTCTGTGTAACCTATATGAAATCATAAACCTCTTCAAAATATAATACATCTTTATTAACATTTGTTTCTTTATAGATAGACACTTTATTAAATTTATTACTACATTTATTACATAGGAGAGGGCCACACATAGCCTGAATCAACATGGAGCACTCACTGGAGGAAGAATTTTGAAATCCATCAATAAAATTTCACAATTGATTGTGAAAGATTATTTCTTGCCAAATAAGCCATCTCTTAATTGCCAATTTTTGGGAGGATGATTTTTGAGTGCACTGTGCTGCTTTTTGTTCTCTGCTCCTGTGGCTTTATCCTAGGTCCCAGGTCTTTCTCAGCATCCACTTTGAGCATGAACTTGTCTTTATGCAGGTGATCTCCATAACACCTTCTACCTTTAGAACTCTGACCTAGAGAATACATGCAAAATACAATGTAAGATGGGCAACAGTCAATCCTCTATTAATAAGTTAGTGAGTTGGATAGATACACACCTGATTTAATACATGTGTGCAGCACATTGAGATAGTGTTGCTTCATCTGCCTTCTCATGTGCTCTGTACTGTAAACATTTGCTATACTATAAAGGTAGCGTTTCTGTCCAGTTGTAAGGGCTGGGTGCTGAAACAGAGACAAAACTGGTTTTACATGGTAGAATAACATCAGCCAACATGTTACATATGATATATTGGTGTTACTAAAAACTTTTTTTTTAAATTTAAACCACATTACAGACCAAGACTATGATTACGACTCTGGTCACTCACTTGTAAAAAGGGTGCAGTCATCATGGATTTGGGAATGTGTATTGTCTTCATCTGCTGATTGCCTGCCACCTTGATGTGTGTTCCTCTGTGTACCTCCTTCCCTTGCTGACTATGTAAATATTCAAAGCCTGTGGGAGACAATGAAGAGACAGTGAAGTCATAATGGTTTATAGACAGCTGAGATTATTCAGTGTACTATCCACACCGCCAGTTGTGTAGCATTTGATATTCTGTACATAATTCCAAAATTAATTGGAAATAATTTAAAACTAGTGAATTCTAGAGCATTAGACTACATACCATGACACAATAATTTTGGATTTTATCTGATAGGGTGGGGGCATAGATGAGAGTAGACTTAGGCCCATGTGTTTATTAAAATTTTCACAACTTTGTTTTTGACCGTCTGACAAAATGTAGGGCCTATTGAATACACTTACAGGCTGCTATGAAGATCAGAAAGGTGAAACCTAGAGCCACTCTCACAGGGTCTCAAATGAACAAAAAATACAAGGACAGACTAGGTCTTGAGGTAGCCTGTGAATCAGACTTTTACATTTGAATTAATAAACACCATGATATGCATTTAGTGAACAGGCTACAAAGGTTAATCACCTTCATTCCTTGCCCCCAAAAAATGCACAAAAGAAGATATCCACTTTCTGTGAGCTGGCTCTGAGTGTTAGTATACATTTCAGTCATCAATTCTAGGATGAAAACATACCTTCCTCACATCTCCTTTTGGGTTCTGCAGACCTAAAAATTGAGAATTACAAATCTATAAAAGTCTGAAATAAATTGAAAACTTAACCCTGTAAAAATAAGAAAGTCAATCTACATTCATTACAGGTGAAATCTCACATTTCAGTCTTACCTTACAAGGATTTGATCACCTCCGTCTTTTAACAGGTTCTCTCCTTTTCTCAGATGCTCAACGAATGTAACCTGTTTCCTCATAATTACTTAAAATGCCAATATTTCATGTATATGTATTACAGATTAACAAAGGTCGCCGGCATCTACGATTGCTTATTTAGCTCAGTGGGATGTGTTTCAGTCAGCAGCACCCACTGCTGTGAAATAAAGCCAGCCCTGAAATCTGATATTATTCCCAGGGTTCCAATTACATGGCGAGGGTCTAATGTACTTGAACTCCCTACATGTTCTCATCTCACATGCTGAACAGAAATAAAGTTACAAGTCACATGAGTTTACACATTTTATTGAGCATCATGTCAAATATACATTGCATTAACATAAAATGGTAAAACAAATAATGGAGTTATGAGGATTACCTGGACACACCATTTTCTGAGTGTATTGCTTAATGACATTTCAACTGCACTGAGTCTGTGCAAAATACAGTGAACACCGGTCAGAGGAGGTCATGGCGGGTTACAAAATTCAGAGTTAAAAGGTGACATTAACAGCAGTCATGTGACCCTCATAAAGCCTACAGAATTCCATTGACTGAACACAACACGTAACATTCACTCATTATACTGTACCTCCAATGCAATGCAACTTAAAATGTAGCCGACTTCTGCAAACCTGATTGCATGCGCCATAAGTTGGTTAGTCATTCTATATCGGCCATCTTTCATATGACAATGGTATTGTGGTCCGTAAAGGGGTTTATTATGGCTTAATGGTCAGTGATGCTATCAAAACCAAGTAGACTTAAAAAGCTGTTGGTATCTCCCGCCCCACTCCACTTTGATTGTGCATATTTAAAAAGAAAACCAACATGCGGTAGAATTCTGTCCATTTTCACTCTGAATAATGGTTGGTGACAGGTCATATTGGTATTCCATATTATATGGGTTTCCTGCTCCAAATGCCCTAGCAAAAGTACTATACTATACTAACTTGTGTAGTACATGCCTCGGTTAAGAATTATAAGCTGATTTGGAAGAGGAAAAACTGTGTGTGTGTGGGGGACCGTTTATTTTACATAGGCATGGTGATAAATGTTGTCCAAAGATGCACCAATCAGCAATGTAGATGGCCATATAATGCTAATTATCTAAATGCACCAGTCATAATCTAAATCTATAAGTGAATGTGAATTATAAATCTCATAATAAAATTAACCCACACACTGATTGAAAGCCAAATGTACCACCACAAAGAAACAAATGAGGAAAGACTAGCCTAATTATACGCTTGAACCCCTAAAATGGTCATGTAACAACAAGAAATCAAATAACCATAATCCTCTTGAAATGTGTCATCTTTTTAAGTTGAGGTAAGCTCAGACGCCAGTTAACTGGTACACATCCACAGAATAATCACAGCATAGGCAAATTTTTACAAACTATTTTTTGGTTGTCCATGATTGGGATTAACATTGTGAAAAGAAGGGGGGGTGGGGGGTGACTGACATGATAATTAATAGACATCTTGATTATCTATAAGGGGTTGAGTCTCAAACAATAAGCACACTCTAGTCCTCCAGGAGAGAACCTCCATCAGGACGTCAGGCCAACATAAGGCAGCAGTGATTCAATGACAGTGTTAAAAATAATAAATACATCTTTCGGCAAGGTTTTGCAGGGCCGACATTAATGTGGTGGTAAGTATGAAGAAGAGAGGACTAGTAATGACCTAGAAATGATAGCTGGCTTTCATTTGTTTTACACTTTCAAGCACAATAATGTCCACTAAATTGCATAAGAAACCTGGTATAAAGTAGAAACTGTTCAGCAGCAGATAAAAAAGCAAGTTAATTTACAGTAGTGACATATCTTACATCATTTTACTTTCAAAATAAATAAAATTAAATATACAATTCCGGGTAGGAAATGGGAAAATTTCGCTGGTAGGGTTCTCCTATTGGCTCATCTGGCATGTGACAACCTTTCACAAAATAATGGTAGGAGCCAACCAATTCCTTTGACTGGCAAAAGAAGGGGTGCAAAAGCCTTTTGCTGAAAGTTTCCCTCTGAAGCCATTTCCTTTAACTGGATAAAAAAGGGAAGTTATAACCACCATTTTCCCCCCAAAAGTCAGTAGTCATATGATATAAGTTTTAGTAGTCTTATTCTGCATAAGTTATCATATTTACTTACCCTGGAACTTAACTATTGAGTCTGATTCCTAATCAAATGCCATCTCTTGACTTTTTCTTACACAGCGAGCAACCTTCCTCTTGAATTCACCATTAGGATCCTCCCTCCACTCTTTCTGTGGAGAGCAACACAACATTCTTTTCATGATGTATTCTAAAATTACTTCAACTTCTAAGACAATAGCAATAAAACGTGGGCATTCACAGGGCCACTCACTTCACATGAAAAAAACTGACATAGACTCACCGCAGCATCCACGTTAGCTGGTGATTCACTGTTGGGGTCAGCCAGCATAGAGATGACGCTAATCATGATTGTCTCTACTGTGTGGATAGGAAGCCATCGTTCCTCAGGCTTCTCATAGCCAAACTTGTCTTCTCCTGGCTCATGCAGAATTGAGATACATACGTCCCCATTCTTTGCGACTGAGAAGGAGGGAAATATTTAAGAGTGGATCATTCATAATAACATGTAAGGCTTAAGCAATTACACAAACTGAAAGCTTACTTTACAATTTCAAATTATATTGCTATTGAATCACAACATTAGCAGCCCAGTAGTTCAGCTCAATAAGTAGTACTAAAAATTCCTAAATGTGTTCACACTATGTGATGGTCAAAGTGATGTAAAGATGGTAATAGTTCAAGACTCAGTATATACCATTCGGGTGCCAAATTTCAGTGATGAACTTCATCTTGGGAGGCCGTAGTGGATAATCATAGGGGAAAGTCAGGTATGCTTTGAAAAAACCACCTTCACTGTAACAGGAACAACAACAAATAAACACAATAAAAAATGTTAAAAAATACTGAAAAAGAGGATACGAGAGAGAGAGATTCAGCACAAAGGGCTAGATCAGCACTTCTTTAAGATCCCCTCCAAATAAAAACATGTTTTTTTTTTTTTATAGTCAACCCCTCTTGGGGGCATGACTTTGACTAGACCTGGGAAGTCATGTGATAGTTCTAAGACCTCGCCTGGTTCCAGATGAGTTTTGCCTGTGGTCTCTACTATAGGGAGTTTCTCAAGGTAGCTGGGTTTATACGGTTCCACTTATTTAATTGGTCTGACATTTGACGGGAGCAGAGTTGAGCATAATGAAATGAGATTTGCGTTTTCAAATTTGAGAAAAAAAAACAACAGAAAAAAGTCATGGGTACAACACTGCGTACCTAATGGTACCTAAATGCACAAGTACTACAATTTCCATCGTACACTACAAGCCTCGTCTCAAGTGAACGCTGCATAGCTGACAACGTTACGACAGAATACACTATAATAATTACATACTCATGATTACCTTGTTTTTCAATGCCTTAGTTTTCATGTTTGGGATGTGGATGTTCATAGCGTTGAATGAAAACAAAGATGGCTGTGAATGACGTGATAGCGAATGAGAATGACAAGGGAGACCTACGTCAGTTGTGATTGGTCGTAGATTGGCCGAAGATTGGCGAGGCTTATGGGTATTTTAGTTGTTACGATGGAAACAAGTAAAGATTACAATATAAAAACAAAGATTTTCTCAAAGATGAAGTTAAAACATTTACCTTTATTGGTTGTAACAGTAAAATAATTCCTCCGTCAAAGATTATGAATCTACACAATACGATATGGCCGTAATTACTGATAGTTTGACCTTCACTGAACGGCTGCATAGTGGAACCTCACTACCCAGGTCTACACAGATTGCTATTTGTGCATTCTTCCACTGGAAAGGGAGAGCTTTTATGTAATTCCCTGAAATCGGAGTTGCACGTGTGATGTCACCAATAGGTCAAAACTATCATGGTTCAATATGTGGTAACTTGACAACTTTAGCTTCAGCATACACAGAACACATGAACAGGTATTGATATGTCTTGAAAGAATATAAGCTGCCGACTTGGAATTCTTGGTTAATATCAATGGTTGCTTGTTGCCAATTTGCATATTCATAGATTCTTGCATTCTTAATGAGGGTAAAGGTGTAGAGATGCTGTTGAGCCATTTTCAGTAGTTTATTGAAAAATTTGGGTGGGGAACCATATTTATACACATTTTCATTCAATATAGAACATTTTTAAGGGTTTAAAATACATCTGTAGGGGATCTTTAAAAATTATGGGTCAGGAACCTAAATGAGTCGCAGGCCTGTTTCTGGTCAGTTTCCATATGAAAAGGTTTAAACGGGCCTGGGTCCCAGGGTAACACTAAAATACTCAATAAAGTGTCTGGCTGAAAAGGTTTAAGAACCCCAGGGCTAGATGTTTGCAACTCAAGTATTTCAATGTCAAAGTGTAAGTAAAAATATTTCCTCACTTACAAAAGGGTGTCTTGTGGACCTATGATGACAACTTCCCATTTGTATATGTCTTCATCATCTATCAGACCAGCTGAAAAGCCCTCCACTGGGTTCTTGTTGAGTTCTGAAACAAAGAGACATGAGATGAAAAAAAAAGTATAAACACAAGTTTTCATGCCTTGTGGGCACATTCCATTGACTTACATAAATTCCCTAATCCCTTGCCCTAACCCCAAAATAGCCGGTTGTTGTGTGTCCTGGTAGCTCACATGGTGCATATCATGTAATCGCAACATCCTAGGTACATATCTAGCCTGAGACCTTTGCTGCATGTCATTCCCCTTCTATCTTCCCCTGAAAATGTAACCATAGTAAATTCACAGATCAGTCAAATGATATGCCTGCCTAATATCTACATGACTGCAGTTTTCGCTCCAGAGGAAATGGGAATTAGACACAGGGGGCGGGCAGGCGGGGGGGCTATTGGTGCAGACTGATTTTGGTTCAGTTAATTTTCTCCCATCTGCTCTCGAAGTACCTAAAAATAGGCAAAGGGCACACCTCCTCTGCTGTACACTTTATGCCAGCGACCAGTAGCTATAACCAGGAAGGGCATGTTAATAAATAGAAGTTAAACCCATCTAGGTTCAGGATAAATATGTAGTCGCATACATCAGAAAATGTACACTTGACAGATCAACTTCATTCTGGTTCATCATTTCTTATTTTGAACTGGTAAAGGCACTGGTGAAAGGATTTGAGAAGAAGGGGGCAAACACTATGATGCAGTCAGGAAATACAGCCCAATACCTACTCTGAACACCAACACTGCATGACTGAACACGCAAATAGTAATAGCTGTGTTTTTCAAAGGGTCAGGGCCCAAAAGAGTGTTAGAGAGAAGCTTAAAATATGTTCCCCTGGCGGCTCAGTATACTGGGGTGGAGACTGTGTGTTTGCGCTGTCGTTCGTGTTTGGGCCTGGCTCATGAGCTTTGTTGCATGTTATACATCATCTCTCCCACCTTCCCTGTCCCTCTCTACTGTATCCAGTCTGATTTAAAACAAAAAACAACAAAAAAAAAACAACAACAATAACAATACAGTTGGCCAATATCATTAAAGGAACACTCAGACATTTTGGGACATACACTTATTTGCCATCTTCCCCAGAGTCAGATGAGAAGATTGATATCAGTTTCATCTCTGTGTGTCAGTTTTGGAGTTGTTGGATGAATATTTCTTCACTTTTGATAGAGCTAGGCTAACTGCTCCCTACTGCTTCCAGTCCTTGTGCTAAGCTAGGCTAGCATGTACCTGGACCTCTCTCTGGGGCCACTGGACACACAGAGATTAACCTGATATCAATCTTCTCGTCTGACTCTGGGGATAATGGCAAATAAGTGTATTTCCCAAAATGTTGAGTGTGCCTTTAAGTATCCCAAAGCAGGGTCAATGTTGATAGTTTAGCCACCTGTGAAACCAGTTTTGACTATGAGGAAAGATAGTCTAAATCTATACAGCATGTTGAGCTTGATATGTGCTCCAAGTTTGGTGACGTTTGGTAAAGTAGCTTGGAAATTTTTATCTTTCAAAGTTCTAAAATCTGTATTTTAGTGATAGTGCTCCCATTATAACAAATTAGATCATATTGACCTCCATACATCCTTGTCCAGCGCTTCATATCTCTGGTAAGTTGCATGGGACATTGAGTGTTAAATAACACAAAATATTACTAAAACAGATATTCAGGCAGTCATTAAAATATGTTTGAGACCTCTAGGTCACAGGCTATTAAGACTTGGGACTTTTTTGACTCAAATGTATTGGGGGAATGAGAATGGTGGATTCTTCCCCATCCATCCCAGATTACAAATGTATCCACGATAAGCTACCTCCATTGACGTACTTCCAACAGCTAGTTCTTATTGACAGAAATAACATAAAATCACATTTACAATAGCTCAATAGTTGCCAGTGACTAACGTTAGGTAGTGACTGACAGATGGGACCCTGTTGTACTACTGTACTGATTATTCCTTTGTTCCTTTGCTAACAGTGGCTAACAAATGGTAAACTTGATTTAGCGTGACAAACCTCACCTAGCAAACAAGATACCATTACTGAAGCCACGACGATGTACGCGAAACCAAAATAATTTCACGAACCATAAGGGACAACCTACACATTGCATGGTTTGCGTTAACACAATTCTGTCACCTAACGTTAGCAGGCTAGCTCCCGGCACTGGCGTAACGATAGCTTATGCGTAGCTAAAAGCCAGCGTTAGCTGCTAGCCTGCTAGCTATTTTAAGGGGTCTATTTACTCATTATTGCGCATTTATGTTACCTGCTAATTGCTTTCGAAGAAGTAATGCTGATTGTTCAGTCATGGTACGTGGACTTTGAAAAAAATAAACGTTGTTTCGCCAAATGCTACCAGAAAAATAAAGATGAAATCGAGTTCACGTCCTTTGTTGACTGTTTGGCTAGCGGCTTCCCTCTGTCTGTTTTGACAGAAGGTTCAGCTGCTTGGTTTTAAAAGTGCGCATGCGTTTGTGCCTCTACTGGATGGTATTTGACTGACTGATGCTCCTGTGCACAAAATTAGAATAAAAGTTATTTAATGGCAACTGGGCATCTTTGAGAATTAGTCAACGGCTAAGGGTGGCAAACGGGCTTTCTGTAGCTTCACTTCCAAATGGAGAAAATGTGCAAATCAGATAGGGAGAAAAATAGTTGATTCTGAGATGCTACCTGGTGGAGCTAAGAAACATTCTCAGATTGTTATACTGCCACACCACTCCAACAGTCTTTTGACTGTATGCTAATGCTACAGCCACAAAAACGGTCTGAGATAGTTTACCGATAGAGACAGATGGGCAAAAGCCTCAAAATATATATTGGTACAAATGACAATACTCCTCAAACAAATGTATCAAAATAAACTACAAAATATGGTGGAAAGGAATGTTGAGAAAAAATAAAAGCTTTGAGACCAGAAAGTTGTGTAATCTGTCATGTGTTTCATTGCCCAATTTTGAGTGTGGCTGTTTCACGTCGATTTTTAGGTTTTGATTCCATCTTTTAAATGGCTGCATATCTGAACAACCTACAGTGCAATCCATGTCTTGGTCTTATTTTTTGTTGTTTTGGCTCTGCTCCAGCACATTGGATTTGAAATGGAACAATGGCTATGGTTAAAGTACAGGCTTTTTGCTTTAATTTGAGGGTGTTAACATCCATATTGGGTGTATCGTGTAGGAATCGTAGCCTTTTTATACATAGTCCCCCCATTTTAGGGAACTCAAAATAATTGGATAAATCAACATAAACTTAAATAAAGTCATCATATTTAATATTTGGTTGCAAATCCTTTGCAATCAATGACTGCCTGCAGTCAATGTCTGCGCTAAATGGGAAATTCCACTGCAAAGCAACATTAAACTCATTCATAACATAAATGATTAATTCTCTCTATGTGGCTGGACAAAGCGATCTCTGTTCATAAATATCGGCAGTGGAAGGTGCTAATTTGGAAGAGCTATATGTCATAATAACACGGAGCTCAACCCTCACTCAATTTTGAAGAAATACAACAATGGAGTTTCCTGTTACCTTGATCATTTCTCAATCAGCTTCCCACTCTCTCTCGCCAGGTAATGGAGTACCCCGAAGTGAAACCTCAGCCCCTCCTTGTGTCTTTGGTACATTGAACTATATAAAACCGGTTTGGTAGAAGTGGCAACCTTTGACTGGTATTGTCTGGCGCACACCCTTTTTCACCTTTTCAATCGCTTTTTCGCCCGTTCTTTGTAAAGCAGAAAGCTGGAGCATGTGCAGTAGTTTTGGGCTATATGTAGTTTTATATAGTTCAATGGCTATATCTCTGGCCTGACAACATGGACAGAGCTGGCAGTGATTCCAGCATCCTAGAGCCACCCTCTTCTACACCCACTCAGCAGGGCCAACACCACCGCACCACATGCCAACCTCTTTGTCATCAATACCACTTCAAAATCTATGTCAACAAACACAATTTCCAACATTGCAAACTTCAACAATGGCTGGCAATTGACTGATTGATCTCAATTGATTTCAAGGTTTGCACCTGTGCCTGCCTGGTCACCCAGCTAGAGGCAGCTTGATTGAAGAGCTCGAATGGGTCAGGTGGAAAACGCATGTAGGGCTACCAGTGTAGCGATAATGATAATGGGTTCACTAATATTTATTGAGCTGTAAGGTCAAAATATAAAGGTGACCTTGTCACTGTTCAGTAATAAGTAATTTCAAATTGTGTCCATTATAAATCGAAAGCAAAAGCTATAATATCTTGGTGAAACAGACGACCAACACCATATGGAATGTACAAAAGGTCACAGTTCCGGTTCGTCGGAGGGGGGTTCAATAATCCACCCGCGTGCGCTTTTTTCGGCTGTTTACCGTTAACAAAATTGCTAGCTGCTGGCAGTTTTTGGCGTTGTTAAAATAATATCTACTTAAAAATACTTACTTAAAAAATCCATACGATCAACGTTTAGTTAGATGGCTAATACAGACGACTAGATAATCCAAATATACATTTCCTGATTTTTGGCGGTCCAGCGCCAAGGTGGACTTGGGCTAACAGCATTCTGCGGGGATATAACTTTAAGCAAGATTATGGGGAATAATTGGTGAGTTCACCTAGACTAACGTTACATTACCTTATTTTAGCTGAATGAAGCAAAGCATTTGCATTTTGACAACAGTGCATTTTGATCGTTGATCTGGTAAGGAAATGCTATGTTTCGAGATCTTGCTAGCTAGCACTAACGTTACAGGCTCTTGGTTTCCCCCGTGTTGGTAAGGTATCGGTGGTTTGTGGCAAAACATTTTTAGCCTGACTTTCAGATGATGATAGACTCAACCCATAACGTTAGATGTAGAATAACGAACACGTAATAATAATAATTATTATTATTATACATTTTTTTATATCCTATTATCCTTAATTATCCTATTTCGATTATTGTTCAACCACACATATCTCTGTTCCAACATGGTGAATATTACAAGTAACGTTAATTGCACACCATGTAAAACTTAGATTTCGGTGGAAAATGTGGTGAACTCTAGTGAAAATATGATCCTATTTGAGGCACAAGACGGTGCCGTGTCACACACGGCATGTGCAATTTCCCAAGAGAAGATTATTGGCGGGTGGACAGATCTTGACAAATCTCAGTTGAAGGCAGGGTGGCAGGCTCTGAGCAAGGTGGTGACCCTTCCCAGTAAGGGAATACTGTATGCTTAGATGTCAGAATGCAATGTACTTTATGGGTTAGTTGACCACGATGCATTTATTTTATGTAGCCTATTTATTAGTAGTGCAGATTACTTCTAAGAATAATCTGAGTGAGAATAGATTTACAGCAATTGAAGGTCAGATGGACTTTTGTACAAACATCAAGGAATTCTGTCTCTTGGGAGTGCAGATGTGACCTTGATATCATGGTGTTCCATGATTTAAAAATGAGTACAAAAATGCTGTACAAACAGTTCTTAACTTGAATTGGAAAAAAGGGGGGGGTTGGCCAAATGCTAACTAAAACAGGATTCTCCCCAGGTGTATGTGCAAGGACAATACAAACTTAATTTAGCTTAAACAATGGGATAAAAAGAACACATTGCAAATGTATAAAGAAGAGACTTGGTTGAGTTGCTCAATATGATACATTTACAAGGGGGAGTTTTGTCATTCCAAGTCAGCAATCGGTGGCATTCATTCCTATGGGGCCAACTAACTGATTAATTGATCATCTTTTCCAATGACAAATTTAATGGTAAATTTTAGTTTCCAGTAACCAAAATTGGCATTGATGTGGATAAAATACTGTAAACATGGTCAGGCTAAATACCGTAAATATTTTCCACTTCATATTCCTTAAAACCATTCAAATGAATTACATGATCAGTTTAGCCATTTATAGTTGATTAACAATTAACATGCTCACTTAAAGGCCTAAAGAAAAATGTGTAACACAGATGATATAGTAGGGCTGGGCGATATGAAATATAGCTGTATGATTATGTAAAGTGTGATATCAAACCAAGACTGTTATTTTCAAATAACATCTCCTCAAATATTGAAGATCTATTTTGAGAGAAATGAACTTAATGTTATTATTCGTTTAGATGTCAGAATTGCACAACATTATCATAACTTCATCCTGATATATCGCGATACAAAATGAACGATAATATTTGAATCGCCTAGGGGTGTAATGATACACAAATTTTCAGTCTGAATTTCGATTTTGAGCATGCGATTTTAGATTCTTTATGAAAAATGTAGCCTATTCATATTACAGAGCTCTAATCATAGATTATGTATACTGCACAGCTTGGTTTGGCTCAGAAAAATATAATTTTATTTCAAAGTCGTAAACAAAAATTTCCTTAAACATGAAAATTAGCCTTAAACATTATGCTAATAGCAGTAGCCATACCATACCACCAGTCAAACTGAGAGAAAAATTAGAGACTTAGGGAAGAGAACGAGAGGAGAACCGTCAAAGCAGTTTTACATTTCGATACGCTGTATTGAACGTATACTTTTTTCCCCCCGAAATTCCAATTTTGTATTGAGGTTGTTCCATCACAGGAATCTCCCAACCTTATGATATAGCCTAAAACACACAGGCTAAAGTTGCCTAATTATTTTACAATGTGATTCAGTATTACTGTACTTTTGCCATAGAACCTTTCATGTTTGAAAAGACATATCACTGACACTGAGTTCTAAATCAAATGGGCCTAGATGGTGTTCCAATGCAGTGCCTAATAGAAACATTCTGAAGTGATAAGGTGCTTCTTTGTCTTTTGCTGAATTTCAATTTATCTTTGAGGATTCAGCCATGACTATGATATTTGAGAATAGAATACGTGGTTGGATATACCAAACACATTTTTTTGAGTTGTTAAACCAATCTTGAATCGTCATGCTTTTGCAACAAAGCCTTGTAAAGAGATTGCTATTAATAAAATGAGTGATGAGTGGTGGCTTCACCTTTCTTATTTTCCCAAGTGTTCAATTGGACATTAGTAGGGGGAAACCACTGCCAAAGAGTTATTTGTCTATCTTGAGGCTTCACAGCAAGAGCATGATGATTCAAGGCTGGTTATATTACTCAGACCCTTGTTTATTAATATTATTTTAGCCAACAATAAAAAAAAGTTTTTTAAATAAAAGAAAATAGTACCTAAGGTAATACTAGTAAGTAGTAAGTAATACTACCTTAGAACCAAGCACAGTTACAGCTGAATCCCCCATAGATGCATTGAAATGCAAAAAGTGAAAAAGGGAACCAAATGTAACAAAAGGGATAAAAAAATGTTTCACAGTTGTCTCGAACTACAGTTGTATTCATCCCGAACTAAAGAACCGTCCAAATCCTATATATAAATCAGACATTTTTCATCTCTACCGTCCCAAGACTTTCCCTACATAGGCTATATTTTATACCATCCCAGGCTGAATTTGTATTGTTCCCAGGACATTGGGATGCCCATGATTTCAAGCCCTGAACAAGAGTCTTGGGATCTTTACGAGTTGCATTACACATTAGCAATATTTGACTACATACTGACACAAAAATTTACTTTAGAATCTTAACTTGCTAAATAAAAAGGGCTGTTGATCTTTTAACTGTTTATAGGGCTGAAAATACCTGCAAATTGAAGCGTTGCAACTTTAACCTCATAGTCATTGTCATTGCACATTAAAATAGTAAGAATATGTTGCTGAAGCATCAAACAATGCTGTCCAAACAGCCTAAATAGGTTAGGGCTCACTGTAGGCTATATGTTGTGATCAGCTGACCAGCAGCAGAGCCGTGGTTAAGCAACTATTTTGCAAAGGCACAAGAGAAATTGATTCATAGCTTTGTAATAGAGACCTTGTACGGAATGTTTATGTAGTTCTCTTTCTTCCAATATGGCTGCCTGTTACCATTGGTAACCACTTTCAAAAGAAAATGCCAAATTTCTGTACAGTGGTAGAGTAGGTAAACCATTGTGACTTTTTTACAAGATCCAGTAATAAGACATCAAATTATTAAATTTTTGTTTATATATCGCATATATCATAGTCTTGTCTTGTACATGGCAACCATTGTCTCTTCCAACATGGAGGACAATAGGGCATTCTAAACATTCTGTGAAAGGCTTCTATTCAGTATAATTGTCTGGTAGTGCTAGAATGTTGTTGATGTGAGAGTGAAATGCACTTATACTGTGTTGTGGTTTGTGTTTTCAGACTCACTGGATCCTGACTAACATGTAAACTGAGTTTGGTGGGAGCTAAACTTTTACAGAAAATCCCATCACGGTAAATTCTCTGTGCTCTTAGCATAATGATTCTAATTGATTAGATTAGCATAAATTTGACCACTGCTGTTGCACACCAAACTATTTCTGTTGTTGCACGTGTGTAACATCAAACATTGCTTACAAAGCAGCTTATCAAGTTTCTGAAACTTTGTAATTATGGTAATGATGAATCAACAGTAATCCAGATAGGCAATTAGGTATGGCATGGTAATGTACGATATATAAAAATCTACTGTGAAGTAAATTACTAATTTATTGTGATAAAGAAATATATATTTAAGTCACTGAATCCATATATGTGCATGTGTGTATGTCTGTGGGATGATTATATCTTGTAAGTCAGTTAAAGGGGCAGTTCACCCAAAATAAAAATAATTCCCCCCTTACCCGGAGTAATATCTATCCATCCAGATCGTTTCGGTTTGATTCACTTAGTTTTGGAGATATCTACATACTACTATTCATTATTATGGGGGTGTAGTTCGGTAGAAAATAGTTACTACATGAAACTGCTCACAATAAGGTCTGTGTATTATCCTGAGTAACTGGGTCATGATTTCTGGAAAGAGGCATGGCTTTTGAGTTTTTCAAGCTCCATTGTATTGGGAGTGACGGCAGATATCTCCAAAACTAAGCGAATCACATCAAAACAGTCTAGATGGATAGAACATTCCGGGTAAGGGGGAAAATGTTTTTTTTTTTGGGTGAACTAACCCTTTAACCCAGGTATGTGTGTTTTTCTAGATACGGCTGATCCTAGCATGTACACGGTATTGGATGGAAAGCGGCAATATGTGTTCAATCCCCTGTCTCCGTCCACCAGAATCAGCTGTAACAATTCTCATAACAAAGGTGAACTTGAATCCCCTCTGTGTGCTTGTGGAGCTCTGGTGCAAATTTGACCAGGATAAGAAAGCAGACTATGAACACTTGGCAGAAGACATTCAGTGTCCCAGAAAAATATTCCATGATCTGGAAGGAAGTCCTGGTGACCTGTGCTTGGTTCGGGTGGATGAGACCTGGTACAGAGCACGTATAGTCTCAAGAAATGGCACAAATTACAGCGTGTTTCTTGTTGACAAAGGGCTCACCAGAACTGCCAATACAAATATGTTGGCATGGGGCCAGAACGATTTCTTCCACCTGCCACCTGAAGTGGAATTTTGCGTACTATCTAACTTGCTACCTCTGTCGCCTGAGCACAGGTGGTCCCCTATGGCCTTGGAGTTTCTGAGATCCCTCTCTGGCAAGTCTGTGACAGCATGCATCCAGGATGTGTTGCCCCATAGAACATTTCTCCTGGACATCCCCTGCATATCCAAACAAATGCACGAGATGGGATTTGCCAAGACGTTGCCCCCCAAACAGTTCAAGGACTTTGTGCTTATGTCACAACAGTCCCACAGCAATGCAGTAATGTCCACAGAGTTTCACAAGGGTTCCATGAGAAATGAACCCCTAAAGATGAGTGAGCAAAAGCAAGAGCAGTTCATGTACCCTGAGCTGCAGACGGGAACAGTGGAGACTGTCGTTGTTACAGAGGTGACAAACCCACTGCGGATTTTCTGTCAGTTGAAGGTTTTCTCACAAGAGCTGAAGAAACTCACAGGGCGGCTCATGCACCACTATGAGGGCAAACTGGGCAGTAATGAAGTGAGACCTGATATGCTGGGGTCCCCGTGTGCCGCAAGAGGAAGTGATGGTCGGTGGTATCGATCTATTTTACGGCAGATCTTCCCTGCCAGCAATGTAGTAGAAGTACTGCATGTTGACTATGGACAGAAACAGTTTGTACAGATGGATAACATAAGACCACTGGCTCTAGAGTTCTTCAGGATGCCGGTTGTGGCATACGTGTGCTCCCTCCACGGCATCATTGACAAAGGCTTGGGATGGACGGCTGCCCAGGTTGACTACCTCCGGTCCTTACTCCTGTACAAGACTGTGATCGCCAAATTTGAGTACCAAAGTGTGTCTGAAGGTGTTCACTATGTCACGCTCTATGGGGATGAAAACACGAGCATTAACAATCTCTTCGGCTGTAAAGAGAAGTGTCTGCTGGAGATTGAGAAATCATTCAGAGATTATGCCATCCACAGTAATCCATTCAGACTCCAGCATCCAGTTCTACTGGAGAATCGGGGAAATATACCAGCCCTTCCGAAGGCTATGAAGGAAACTGAGGGGAAAGCTGTGACAAAAGTCTTGGTGAAGTTGCCTGTGGAAGACCTCCCCCTTAACTCTTCACACGTGGCAGTTGTACAGCATGTGTCCAACCCATCTGAATTTTGGATCCAAACTCAGAAGTACGCAAATGAGTTTAATGAGCTAATTGATGGCATTGCTGATCTGTACAGCGATCCAGCCTGTGAAGATGTGGTCAGAAATCCAACTGTTGGCCTCTACTGTACTGCCAAGGCACAAGATGATGCTTTCTACAGAGCGACAGTGACTGAAGTCGACAAGACCCAAATCAAGGTCTACTTTGTTGATTATGGAAACACTGAAATGGTTGACGCGAGCAACATCAGGGTCCTTCCTGACAAGTTTAAAGAGCTTCCCCAGCTTGCATTGAAATGTAAGCTTGCTGATGTTAAGCCAAAAGATGAGACATGGAGCCACAATGCCACTGACCTTTTCACAAAAACAGTTGCAGATAAAGTCCTGGATGTACATGTGAAAGCCAAAACTGATGGCTATTATGTTGTTCAGGTCATAGACTCTGAGGCATGTGGAGAGAGAGATATCAGTAAGCTCATGTGCAACTCTGGCTTCGCTGAGAAGGATGAGGCACAGAAAAAGCCCACTGCCAAGGTGACCATTCGACCTGCCATTACCCCCACAACATTGAACTCAGGTGCTGTACTTTTCGAAGCATACAAGAGTGAGAGTTGTGTCCAACTGCAAACTACTGACCCCACCAGGACTGAAAGCAGATCTGCTTTTAAGGAACACATGTTTCCCATAGGAAGTACCCTCGATGTTAAAGTGTCGTACATTGAAAGTCTGAATGACTTCTGGTGCCAACTTGTACAAAATGCGGGGCACCTGAAATTTCTTATGGAAGACATGCAGACTTACTATGAAGGCAGCCAATTTCAGCATCCTGTGGAAAATGCATGTGTTGCTCGCCATCCAGACAATAGGATGTGGTACAGAGCCTTGGTCATCCAGAAACATGTGACACCCCATGTTGATGTTTTGTTTGTAGACTATGGCCAGAAAAAGACCGTATCCCTGCACGACCTACGGAGGATAAGCCCAACGTTTCTAAATCTGAAAGGTCAAGCTTTTCGATGCAGCCTGTACAACCCTGTCCACCCCACATCAGTCATGAATGACTGGAGCGAGGATGCGATGGCTCAGTTCCAGGAGTTTGTGGACACTGCAGCATCAAACCATGTGATCTTAAAGTGCACCATATATGCTGTCATGTACAATGATAACGGGATTGTATTCAACGTAGTGGATCTGGAAACCCCCTTTGAAAGCATCTGCAACCAGATGGTCCATTGTGCAAAGAGTGCACCTCTCAGCAAATCCCCTACTCCATTCTTCTGTCTGGACACATACTGCTACTCAACACACAACATCAAAACGGGGACAGAGGAAAAAGTCGATGTGACAAGTGTGAATACTGTCAATCACTTCTACTGCCAGCTGGAGAGGAATGCTGATATGGTGGAAGATCTTGCAGTGAAAGTAGACACTCTGTGTCACCAGCTTAAGAACTTAAACCTTCCGAAGGCCATAGGTCCTGTGTGTTTTGCAAAATACACAGACGGACATTGGTACAGGGGACAAATCAAGGCCACAGAGCCATCAGTCCTGGTCCACTTTGTGGATTACGGCAACACCATTAAGGTGGACATGTCTGACCTGCTCCAAATTCCCAAGGAGGCTAGTGATATCATGTCTGTGCCTGTGCAAGCTGTTGAGTGCGGTCTCTCTGATATCCCTTTTAATGTCCCAAGTGGGGTGAATAGCTGGTTTGAGACCAATGTGACAGGGTATTCATTTAGAGCGCTTGTGGTGGCCAAAGAACCTGGCGGTAAACTGCTGGTTGAGCTGTATGAAGAAAAGGCTCAGGTCAATGCCAAGATCAAGGAGAAGTTTTGCATTGAGGTGACCAGTGAAGAGCAGGTTGTCTGTCAGGGTAGGAACACTCTTAAGGACAAAACCAGTGACACACAACAAGCATATCGGGTAGAAGATGAGACACAAGCCCCTAAAACAAAACGGGGGATCACTTCAAAGCAAGTTCACCCAATGGGAGATGAGACAAGACCTTTTGAGGCCAATCAGCAATCTCCTCCAAAACCTTTACGCCAAATGGATGAAAACGGTCAGAAGACCATGACTCCGTTATCACGGACATACCTGGCTCTACCATCAGAGCCATACAGAAATCCACACCAAAGGCAACTGTCTGGTAGGACACCAAGTTGTATGCGAAATGACTCTGACCCAGCTGAAGTCAATACCAAACCAATGAAACAAAATACCCTGACTGAACCAAAACAACTTATAGTTCCCAAGTTGCCTGTCACAGAAGCAAAGAAGAAAGACTATGTGGCTCCTGAACCCAATGTGAAAGCCCTCCCTAAACTAACAGACCTGCCCTCAAAATCTGTAACGTTGGGTATGGAAGCAGATGTCTTTGTCTCACACTGCAACAGCCCGCTGAGTTTCTATGTGCAATTAGTCAGAGAGGAGGATGACATATTCTCCATTGTGGAAAAACTCAATGATGGACAGTCAGCCACTGAAACCATTGACATTGAATACTTGCATCCAGGTGACCTTGTTAATGCAGAGTTCCCAGACGATTCCTCCTGGTACCGTGCAGTTGTAAGAGAAATCCATGGAGGGACCACTCTTGTGGAGTTTATTGACTTTGGAAACACAGAATCAGTTTCAATCTCCAAGATGTGCCGACTTCTCAGACCCTTCCTGCAAACTCCCAGACTCAGTATACATTGTCTTCTGAGTGGAGCTGCAGCTCAGGGAAATGAAGAGGAGCTGGACCCAGAGATTATGTCAACTTTTAAAGAAGACATTGGCTGTAATGGGGACAAAAAGCTGAAGTGCAGATTTGTCAGGCAGTCAGGGCCTATGTGGGAGGTCAGCCTTGAGGACAGTGGAAGGCAAGTCATGTGTAAAATACCTACCAGAGGTCCACTGACCATATCTGATGTTACTCCTGAGAGTTCTGGGGAAGTGAAGGAAAAGCCTGGCTTGAGCACTACCAACACCACCACCAGAGAGATGCCAACTGAGAAGTCTACATTCAACACCAGGCCTCTACATTACCTCACCATTGACTTCACTGTGGGACAAAGTTTAGAAGCTTATGTTGCAACCATAACAGGTCCTCAGTCCTTTTGGTGTCAGTCAGCCAACACAGAAGAACTTAACATGATCGCAGAAAGTGTCTCAGAGGTGGGGCGTGCAGTTCAGTACAAGCCTGGCTGTGCTAAGTCACTCTCCCCTGGTAGCGCGTGTGTTGCTCTATTAACAGATGATGAGCAGTGGTATCGTGCTGAAGTCATCAGCAAAGATGGAGATGTCCTGTCCATTTTGTTTGTGGATAATGGGAATGAGTCACATGTCAATGAGAGGGATGTAAGAGAAATACCACTTGAGCTTGTTGAATCTCCATCACAGGCATTTCTTTGCCAGCTTGAGGGGTTTGATGCTTCACATGGCTCCTGGGACGATGGTGCACTGGACCAGCTAACAGAGCTCATAATAGACAAGTTGCTACAACTGACTATTGTTAGAGTTTCAACAGAGGAAGAGAGCAGGACTAGGCCTACATGCTTTGTTCAGGTAGAATGCGAAGGCCAAGTAATAAATGAGACAATGAAAGCACACTGGAAGAGCGCCTCAACAGAAAAAAAACCTGATGGCACTGGAGTGTGCGCTTCATACAAGATGCCATCATTGGCTTGTGAATCAGCCGTCAGTGAGACGGCAAAGACAGAGTATCATCCATCAGAGGGGTATCTGAGAACATCTGAGAACCTGATACGGCCACAAGGAGAAGCTGGTATTTCACTCGTGGAGTCTCAAAAGGCTCACAATGAACAGAGCACTGACTACTATGTTGATCAGCTGGTTGAGCATGTGATTGTTCAAGCAGCAGACGAGACCATAGAGCTGGCAAGTACCCTCAACAGCAGCTCTGACTGTGGCAGATCTGAGGCGATTGCTGATGCCCAAAAAGAAACTAATGATCAGATTCCATCAGACTGTAATGTAACTGACAAAACCCATGCAGTTACACAGAGCCAGATTCTGAAAGAAATGGTTCCAGACAAGGTGGATGAGATTAAGTCGGTGCCCACTATAGTGATATCTGGTGCTGAACCCAGTGATACTGGAGCCATAGAACGTATACCGGAGGATGTCAGCAAAGATCGAACCACACCATCTCCACCAGCTAAAGACGGCGAACAAGACCCCTTGACTTCAAGCACGGTCAATGCTGTGGAAAAGGACAAAGATGGTGAAAAGGAGATTGCATCATTGATGGAGAAAGCATTAGGTCCAGATGACTCTGATGCTTCACTATACACAGACAATAACCTTTTGGAGGCTACTGCTTCATGTATCGACCAAACTCAGAAAATCAATGAGATCTTCCAGTTATGTACTCAAGTCGAGAATACAGAGTCAGCTCATACCATTGCAAAGGACTTGGGAACAAAGGAAGATTGTAGCCATGCTGGAGAGGCCAAGTCAGAGACTTTGATCGCAGGGCTGGAAGCTGTGCCTGAAGAGCTTGAGACCAAAGATGAAGAAGACAACTCTGTTCCAGACTCTGGTAAGACATAAAGTCCTAATCACAGACCATTTTCACAGCAGCCATTTTGATGTTTCATAGCTGGGTAAACACAGATCTAAGTAGCAACATTAATTATGGTTCTGTTCCATTTAGGTGTGTCAGAGCCATTCCAGTGAGCCAGCACGCACAATACCAGGGCCCTGGCACACCTAAATGGAACAGAACCATAATTTGTCCATTTGTCATCATTCTTGAACCAGGATTTGGTCTGTATAGCGCTCATCATGTTTTTTTGCTGACATTTTAACACTTTTAGATAGGCTTGATCTTCTCTAGTTAAAGTTATATAATTAAGAAAACTTGTAGTCAGTCTTAAGATAAACCAAGATTTTGCCTGTATAGTGCTTGTGAACATGTTGGTTTGTCGATATTTTTGATAGATGCTTTATTGAACATGTAGGTTTGTTGATATTTTTGAAAGATAGATGCTTTATTGTCATTGCATGTACACAACCAAATTTGGTTTGGCAGCAATCCACTCCACTTAGCAGCATATATAAAAGAAAGGAAATATATATATCTGTAAAAATATAAATAGTCATAGCACATATATGGGCACACAAAATTATAACAAAATAAAATATTCATGGATGTAAACATTAACAGTTATTGCACTTTGCAGTTAGGTAGTGCACTTGGCGATGGGGGGTAGTTTTTTTTTTTTTTTTTTGGGGGGGGGGGGGTTTT